>CAMDTW010000238.1:0-29429 GCA_945910005.1 Isoperla grammatica | reverse complement strand
GGGCACGCGGTACTTGTCTCTCTCCTAGTGGGTAAAGTATACACGGGTACACTATGTCGGGGGCACGCGGTACTTGTCTCTCTCCTAGTGGGTAAAGTATACACGGGTACACTATGTCGGGGGGGGCACGCGGTACTTGTCTCTCTCCTAGTGGGTAAAGTATACACGGGTACACTATGTCGGGGGCACGCGGTACTTGTCTCTCTCCTAGTGGGTAAAGTATACACGGGTACACTATGTCGGGGGCACGCGGTACTTGTCTCTCTCCTAGTGGGTAAAGTATACATGGGTACACTATGTCGGGGGCACGCGGTACTTGTCTCTCTCCTAGTGGGTAAAGTATACACGGGTACACTATGTCGGGGGCACGCGGTACTTGTCTCTCTCCTAGTGGGTAAAGTATACACGGGTACACTATGTCGGGGGGCACGCGGTACTTGTCTCTCTCCTAGTGGGTAAAGTATACATGGGTACACTATGTCGGGGGCACGCGGTACTTGTCTCTCTCCTAGTGGGTAAAGTATACACGGGTACACTATGTCGGGGGCACGCGGTACTTGTCTCTCTCCTAGTGGGTAAAGTATACACGGGTACACTATGTCGGGGGCACGCGGTACTTGTCTCTCTCCTAGTGGGTAAAGTATACACGGGTACACTATGTCGGGGGCACGCGGTACTTGTCTCTCTCCTAGTGGGTAAAGTATACACGGGTACACTATGTCGGGGGCACGCGGTACTTGTCTCTCTCCTAGTGGGTAAAGTATACACGGGTACACTATGTCGGGGGCACGCGGTACTTGTCTCTCTCCTAGTGGGTAAAGTATACACGGGTACACTATGTCGGGGGCACGCGGTACTTGTCTCTCTCCTAGTGGGTAAAGTATACACGGGTACACTATGTCGGGGGCACGCGGTACTTGTCTCTCTCCTAGTGGGTAAAGTATACACGGGTACACTATGTCGGGGGCACGCGGTACTTGTCTCTCTCCTAGTGGGTAAAGTATACACGGGTACACTATGTCGGGGGCACGCGGTACTTGTCTCTCTCCTAGTGGGTAAAAGTATACACGGGTACACTATGTCGGGGGCACGCGGTACTTGTCTCTCTCCTAGTGGGTAAAGTATACACGGGTACACTATGTCGGGGGCACGCGGTACTTGTCTCTCTCCTAGTGGGTAAAGTATACACGGGTACACTATGTCGGGGGCACGCGGTACTTGTCTCTCTCCTAGTGGGTAAAGTATACACGGGTACACTATGTCGGGGGCACGCGGTACTTGTCTCTCTCCTAGTGGGTAAAGTATACACGGGTACACTATGTCGGGGGCACGCGGTACTTGTCTCTCTCCTAGTGGGTAAAGTATACACGGGTACACTATGTCGGGGGCACGCGGTACTTGTCTCTCTCCTAGTGGGTAAAGTATACACGGGTACACTATGTCGGGGGCACGCGGTACTTGTCTCTCTCCTAGTGGGTAAAGTATACACGGGTACACTATGTCGGGGGCACGCGGTACTTGTCTCTCTCCTAGTGGGTAAAGTATACATGGGTACACTATGTCGGGGGCACGCGGTACTTGTCTCTCTCCTAGTGGGTAAAGTATACACGGGTACACTATGTCGGGGGCACGCGGTACTTGTCTCTCTCCTAGTGGGTAAAGTATACACGGGTACACTATGTCGGGGGCACGCGGTACTTGTCTCTCTCCTAGTGGGTAAAGTATACACGGGTACACTATGTCGGGGGCACGCGGTACTTGTCTCTCTCCTAGTGGGTAAAGTATACACGGGTACACTATGTCGGGGGCACGCGGTACTTGTCTCTCTCCTAGTGGGTAAAGTATACACGGGTACACTATGTCGGGGGCACGCGGTACTTGTCTCTCTCCTAGTGGGTAAAGTATACACGGGTACACTATGTCGGGGGCACGCGGTACTTGTCTCTCTCCTAGTGGGTAAAGTATACACGGGTACACGGGTACACTATGTCGGGGGCACGCGGTACTTGTCTCTCTCCTAGTGGGTAAAGTATACACGGGTACACGGTACACTATGTCGGGGGCACGCGGTACTTGTCTCTCTCCTAGTGGGTAAAGTATACACGGGTACACTATGTCGGGGGCACGCGGTACTTGTCTCTCTCCTAGTGGGTAAAGTATACACGGGTACACTATGTCGGGGGCACGCGGTACTTGTCTCTCTCCTAGTGGGTAAAGTATACACGGGTACACTATGTCGGGGGCACGCGGTACTTGTCTCTCTCCTAGTGGGTAAAGTATACACGGGTACACTATGTCGGGGGCACGCGGTACTTGTCTCTCTCCTAGTGGGTAAAGTATACACGGGTACACTATGTCGGGGGCACGCGGTACTTGTCTCTCTCCTAGTGGGTAAAGTATACACGGGTACACTATGTCGGGGGCACGCGGTACTTGTCTCTCTCCTAGTGGGTAAAGTATACACGGGTACACTATGTCGGGGGCACGCGGTACTTGTCTCTCTCCTAGTGGGTAAAGTATACACGGGTACACTATGTCGGGGGCACGCGGTACTTGTCTCTCTCCTAGTGGGTAAAGTATACACGGGTACACTATGTCGGGGGCACGCGGTACTTGTCTCTCTCCTAGTGGGTAAAGTATACACGGGTACACTATGTCGGGGGCACGCGGTACTTGTCTCTCTCCTAGTGGGTAAAGTATACACGGGTACACTATGTCGGGGGCACGCGGTACTTGTCTCTCTCCTAGTGGGTAAAGTATACACGGGTACACTATGTCGGGGGCACGCGGTACTTGTCTCTCTCCTAGTGGGTAAAGTATACACGGGTACACTATGTCGGGGGCACGCGGTACTTGTCTCTCTCCTAGTGGGTAAAGTATACACGGGTACACTATGTCGGGGGCACGCGGTACTTGTCTCTCTCCTAGTGGGTAAAGTATACACGGGTACACTATGTCGGGGGCACGCGGTACTTGTCTCTCTCCTAGTGGGTAAAGTATACACGGGTACACTATGTCGGGGGCACGCGGTACTTGTCTCTCTCCTAGTGGGTAAAGTATACACGGGTACACTATGTCGGGGGCACGCGGTACTTGTCTCTCTCCTAGTGGGTAAAGTATACACGGGTACACTATGTCGGGGGCACGCGGTACTTGTCTCTCTCCTAGTGGGTAAAGTATACACGGGTACACTATGTCGGGGGCACGCGGTACTTGTCTCTCTCCTAGTGGGTAAAGTATACACGGGTACACTATGTCGGGGGCACGCGGTACTTGTCTCTCTCCTAGTGGGTAAAGTATACACGGGTACACTATGTCGGGGGCACGCGGTACTTGTCTCTCTCCTAGTGGGTAAAGTATACACGGGTACACTATGTCGGGGGCACGCGGTACTTGTCTCTCTCCTAGTGGGTAAAGTATACACGGGTACACTATGTCGGGGGCACGCGGTACTTGTCTCTCTCCTAGTGGGTAAAGTATACACGGGTACACTATGTCGGGGGCACGCGGTACTTGTCTCTCTCCTAGTGGGTAAAGTATACACGGGTACACTATGTCGGGGGCACGCGGTACTTGTCTCTCTCCTAGTGGGTAAAGTATACACGGGTACACTATGTCGGGGGCACGCGGTACTTGTCCTCTCTCCTAGTGGGTAAAGTATACACGGGTACACTATGTCGGGGGCACGCGGTACTTGTCTCTCTCCTAGTGGGTAAAGTATACACGGGTACACTATGTCGGGGGCACGCGGTACTTGTCTCTCTCCTAGTGGGTAAAGTATACACGGGTACACTATGTCGGGGGCACGCGGTACTTGTCTCTCTCCTAGTGGGTAAAGTATACACGGGTACACTATGTCGGGGGCACGCGGTACTTGTCTCTCTCCTAGTGGGTAAAGTATACACGGGTACACTATGTCGGGGGCACGCGGTACTTGTCTCTCTCCTAGTGGGTAAAGTATACACGGGTACACTATGTCGGGGGCACGCGGTACTTGTCTCTCTCCTAGTGGGTAAAGTATACACGGGTACACTATGTCGGGGGCACGCGGTACTTGTCTCTCTCCTAGTGGGTAAAGTATACACGGGTACACTATGTCGGGGGCACGCGGTACTTGTCTCTCTCCTAGTGGGTAAAGTATACACGGGTACACTATGTCGGGGGCACGCGGTACTTGTCTCTCTCCTAGTGGGTAAAGTATACACGGGTACACTATGTCGGGGGCACGCGGTACTTGTCTCTCTCCTAGTGGGTAAAGTATACACGGGTACACTATGTCGGGGGCACGCGGTACTTGTCTCTCTCCTAGTGGGTAAAGTATACACGGGTACACTATGTCGGGGGCACGCGGTACTTGTCTCTCTCCTAGTGGGTAAAGTATACACGGGTACACTATGTCGGGGACACGCGGTACTTGTCTCTCTCCTAGTGGGTAAAGTATACACGGGTACACTATGTCGGGGGCACGCGGTACTTGTCTCTCTCCTAGTGGGTAAAGTATACACGGGTACACTATGTCGGGGGCACGCGGTACTTGTCTCTCTCCTAGTGGGTAAAGTATACACGGGTACACTATGTCGGGGGCACGCGGTACTTGTCTCTCTCCTAGTGGGTAAAGTATACACGGGTACACTATGTCGGGGGCACGCGGTACTTGTCTCTCTCCTAGTGGGTAAAGTATACACGGGTACACTATGTCGGGGGCACGCGGTACTTGTCTCTCTCCTAGTGGGTAAAGTATACACGGGTACACTATGTCGGGGGCACGCGGTACTTGTCTCTCTCCTAGTGGGTAAAGTATACACGGGTACACTATGTCGGGGGCACGCGGTACTTGTCTCTCTCCTAGTGGGTAAAGTATACACGGGTACACTATGTCGGGGGCACGCGGTACTTGTCTCTCTCCTAGTGGGTAAAGTATACACGGGTACACTATGTCGGGGGCACGCGGTACTTGTCTCTCTCCTAGTGGGTAAAGTATACACGGGTACACTATGTCGGGGGCACGCGGTACTTGTCTCTCTCCTAGTGGGTAAAGTATACACGGGTACACTATGTCGGGGGCACGCGGTACTTGTCTCTCTCCTAGTGGGTAAAGTATACACGGGTACACTATGTCGGGGGCACGCGGTACTTGTCTCTCTCCTAGTGGGTAAAGTATACACGGGTACACTATGTCGGGGGCACGCGGTACTTGTCTCTCTCCTAGTGGGTAAAGTATACACGGGTACACTATGTCGGGGGCACGCGGTACTTGTCTCTCTCCTAGTGGGTAAAGTATACACGGGTACACTATGTCGGGGGCACGCGGTACTTGTCTCTCTCCTAGTGGGTAAAGTATACAAGGGTACACTATGTCGGGGGCACGCGGTACTTGTCTCTCTCCTAGTGGGTAAAGTATACACGGGTACACTATGTCGGGGGCACGCGGTACTTGTCTCTCTCCTAGTGGGTAAAGTATACACGGGTACACTATGTCGGGGGCACGCGGTACTTGTCTCTCTCCTAGTGGGTAAAGTATACAAGGGTACACTATGTCGGGGGCACGCGGTACTTGTCTCTCTCCTAGTGGGTAAAGTATACACGGGTACACTATGTCGGGGGCACGCGGTACTTGTCTCTCTCCTAGTGGGTAAAGTATACACGGGTACACTATGTCGGGGGCACGCGGTACTTGTCTCTCTCCTAGTGGGTAAAGTATACACGGGTACACTATGTCGGGGGCACGCGGTACTTGTCTCTCTCCTAGTGGGTAAAGTATACACGGGTACACTATGTCGGGGGCACGCGGTACTTGTCTCTCTCCTAGTGGGTAAAGTATACACGGGTACACTATGTCGGGGGCACGCGGTACTTGTCTCTCTCCTAGTGGGTAAAGTATACACGGGTACACTATGTCGGGGGCACGCGGTACTTGTCTCTCTCCTAGTGGGTAAAGTATACACGGGTACACTATGTCGGGGGCACGCGGTACTTGTCTCTCTCCTAGTGGGTAAAGTATACACGGGTACACTATGTCGGGGGCACGCGGTACTTGTCTCTCTCCTAGTGGGTAAAGTATACACGGGTACACTATGTCGGGGGCACGCGGTACTTGTCTCTCACCTAGTGGGTAAAGTATACACGGGTACACTATGTCGGGGGCACGCGGTACTTGTCTCTCTCCTAGTGGGTAAAGTATACACGGGTACACTATGTCGGGGGCACGCGGTACTTGTCTCTCTCCTAGTGGGTAAAGTATACACGGGTACACTATGTCGGGGGCACGCGGTACTTGTCTCTCTCCTAGTGGGTAAAGTATACACGGGTACACTATGTCGGGGGCACGCGGTACTTGTCTCTCTCCTAGTGGGTAAAGTATACACGGGTACACTATCGTCGGGGGGCACGCGGTACTTGTCTCTCTCCTAGTGGGTAAAGTATACACGGGTACACTACGTCGGGGGCACGCGGTACTTGTCTCTCTCCTAGTGGGTAAAGTATACACGGGTACACTATGTCGGGGGCACGCGGTACTTGTCTCTCTCCTAGTGGGTAAAGTATACACGGGTACACTATGTCGGGGGCACGCGGTACTTGTCTCTCTCCTAGTGGGTAAAGTATACACGGGTACACTATGTCGGGGGCACGCGGTACTTGTCTCTCTCCTAGTGGGTAAAGTATACACGGGTACACTATGTCGGGGGCACGCGGTACTTGTCTCTCTCCTAGTGGGTAAAGTATACACGGGTACACTATGTCGGGGGCACGCGGTACTTGTCTCTCTCCTAGTGGGTAAAGTATACACGGGTACACTATGTCGGGGGCACGCGGTACTTGTCTCTCTCCTAGTGGGTAAAGTATACACGGGTACACTATGTCGGGGGCACGCGGTACTTGTCTCTCTCCTAGTGGGTAAAGTATACACGGGTACACTATGTCGGGGGCACGCGGTACTTGTCTCTCTCCTAGTGGGTAAAGTATACACGGGTACACTATGTCGGGGGCACGCGGTACTTGTCTCTCTCCTAGTGGGTAAAGTATACACGGGTACACTATGTCGGGGGCACGCGGTACTTGTCTCTCTCCTAGTGGGTAAAGTATACACGGGTACACTATGTCGGGGGCACGCGGTACTTGTCTCTCTCCTAGTGGGTAAAGTATACACGGGTACACTATGTCGGGGGGCACGCGGTACTTGTCTCTCTCCTAGTGGGTAAAGTATACACGGGTACACTATGTCGGGGGCACGCGGTACTTGTCTCTCTCCTAGTGGGTAAAGTATACACGGGTACACTATGTCGGGGGCACGCGGTACTTGTCTCTCTCCTAGTGGGTAAAGTATACACGGGTACACTATGTCGGGGGCACGCGGTACTTGTCTCTCTCCTAGTGGGTAAAGTATACACGGGTACACTATGTCGGGGGCACGCGGTACTTGTCTCTCTCCTAGTGGGTAAAGTATACACGGGTACACTATGTCGGGGGCACGCGGTACTTGTCTCTCTCCTAGTGGGTAAAGTATACACGGGTACACTATGTCGGGGGCACGCGGTACTTGTCTCTCTCCTAGTGGGTAAAGTATACACGGGTACACTATGTCGGGGGCACGCGGTACTTGTCTCTCTCCTAGTGGGTAAAGTATACACGGGTACACTATGTCGGGGGCACGCGGTACTTGTCTCTCTCCTAGTGGGTAAAGTATACACGGGTACACTATGTCGGGGGCACGCGGTACTTGTCTCTCTCCTAGTGGGTAAAGTATACACGGGTACACTATGTCGGGGGCACGCGGTACTTGTCTCTCTCCTAGTGGGTAAAGTATACACGGGTACACTATGTCGGGGGCACGCGGTACTTGTCTCTCTCCTAGTGGGTAAAGTATACACGGGTACACTATGTCGGGGGCACGCGGTACTTGTCTCTCTCCTAGTGGGTAAAGTATACACGGGTACACTATGTCGGGGGCACGCGGTACTTGTCTCTCTCCTAGTGGGTAAAGTATACACGGGTACACTATGTCGGGGGCACGCGGTACTTGTCTCTCTCCTAGTGGGTAAAGTATACACGGGTACACTATGTCGGGGGCACGCGGTACTTGTCTCTCTCCTAGTGGGTAAAGTATACACGGGTACACTATGTCGGGGGCACGCGGTACTTGTCTCTCTCCTAGTGGGTAAAGTATACACGGGTACACTATGTCGGGGGCACGCGGTACTTGTCTCTCTCCTAGTGGGTAAAGTATACACGGGTACACTATGTCGGGGGCACGCGGTACTTGTCTCTCTCCTAGTGGGTAAAGTATACACGGGTACACTATGTCGGGGGCACGCGGTACTTGTCTCTCTCCTAGTGGGTAAAGTATACACGGGTACACTATGTCGGGGGCACGCGGTACTTGTCTCTCTCCTAGTGGGTAAAGTATACACGGGTACACTATGTCGGGGGCACGCGGTACTTGTCTCTCTCCTAGTGGGTAAAGTATACACGGGTACACTATGTCGGGGGCACGCGGTACTTGTCTCTCTCCTAGTGGGTAAAGTATACACGGGTACACTATGTCGGGGGCACGCGGTACTTGTCTCTCTCCTAGTGGGTAAAGTATACACGGGTACACTATGTCGGGGGCACGCGGTACTTGTCTCTCTCCTAGTGGGTAAAGTATACACGGGTACACTATGTCGGGGGCACGCGGTACTTGTCTCTCTCCTAGTGGGTAAAGTATACACGGGTACACTATGTCGGGGGCACGCGGTACTTGTCTCTCTCCTAGTGGGTAAAGTATACACGGGTACACTATGTCGGGGGCACGCGGTACTTGTCTCTCTCCTAGTGGGTAAAGTATACACGGGTACACTATGTCGGGGGGCACGCGGTACTTGTCTCTCTCCTAGTGGGTAAAGTATACACGGGTACACTATGTCGGGGGCACGCGGTACTTGTCTCTCTCCTAGTGGGTAAAGTATACACGGGTACACTATGTCGGGGGCACGCGGTACTTGTCTCTCTCCTAGTGGGTAAAGTATACACGGGTACACTATGTCGGGGGCACGCGGTACTTGTCTCTCTCCTAGTGGGTAAAGTATACACGGGTACACTATGTCGGGGGCACGCGGTACTTGTCTCTCTCCTAGTGGGTAAAGTATACACGGGTACACTATGTCGGGGGCACGCGGTACTTGTCTCTCTCCTAGTGGGTAAAGTATACACGGGTACACTATGTCGGGGGCACGCGGTACTTGTCTCTCTCCTAGTGGGTAAAGTATACACGGGTACACTATGTCGGGGGCACGCGGTACTTGTCTCTCTCCTAGTGGGTAAAGTATACACGGGTACACTATGTCGGGGGCACGCGGTACTTGTCTCTCTCCTAGTGGGTAAAGTATACACGGGTACACTATGTCGGGGGCACGCGGTACTTGTCTCTCTCCTAGTGGGTAAAGTATACACGGGTACACTATGTCGGGGGCACGCGGTACTTGTCTCTCTCCTAGTGGGTAAAGTATACACGGGTACACTATGTCGGGGGCACGCGGTACTTGTCTCTCTCCTAGTGGGTAAAGTATACACGGGTACACTATGTCGGGGGCACGCGGTACTTGTCTCTCTCCTAGTGGGTAAAGTATACACGGGTACACTATGTCGGGGGCACGCGGTACTTGTCTCTCTCCTAGTGGGTAAAGTATACACGGGTACACTATGTCGGGGGCACGCGGTACTTGTCTCTCTCCTAGTGGGTAAAGTATACACGGGTACACTATGTCGGGGGCACGCGGTACTTGGCTCTCTCCTAGTGGGTAAAGTATACACGGGTACACTATGTCGGGGGCACGCGGTACTTGTCTCTCTCCTAGTGGGTAAAGTATACACGGGTACACTATGTCGGGGGCACGCGGTACTTGTCTCTCTCCTAGTGGGTAAAGTATACACGGGTACACTATGTCGGGGGCACGCGGTACTTGTCTCTCTCCTAGTGGGTAAAGTATACACGGGTACACTATGTCGGGGGCACGCGGTACTTGTCTCTCTCCTAGTGGGTAAAGTATACACGGGTACACTATGTCGGGGGCACGCGGTACTTGTCTCTCTCCTAGTGGGTAAAGTATACACGGGTACACTATGTCGGGGGCACGCGGTACTTGTCTCTCTCCTAGTGGGTAAAGTATACACGGGTACACTATGTCGGGGGCACGCGGTACTTGGCTCTCTCCTAGTGGGTAAAGTATACACGGGTACACTATGTCGGGGGCACGCGGTACTTGTCTCTCTCCTAGTGGGTAAAGTATACACGGGTACACTATGTCGGGGGCACGCGGTACTTGTCTCTCTCCTAGTGGGTAAAGTATACACGGGTACACTATGTCGGGGGCACGCGGTACTTGTCTCTCTCCTAGTGGGTAAAGTATACACGGGTACACTATGTCGGGGGCACGCGGTACTTGTCTCTCTCCTAGTGGGTAAAGTATACACGGGTACACTATGTCGGGGGCACGCGGTACTTGGCTCTCTCCTAGTGGGTAAAGTATACACGGGTACACTATGTCGGGGGCACGCGGTACTTGTCTCTCTCCTAGTGGGTAAAGTATACACGGGTACACTATGTCGGGGGCACGCGGTACTTGTCTCTCTCCTAGTGGGTAAAGTATACACGGGTACACTATGTCGGGGGCACGCGGTACTTGTCTCTCTCCTAGTGGGTAAAGTATACACGGGTACACTATGTCGGGGGCACGCGGTACTTGTCTCTCTCCTAGTGGGTAAAGTATACACGGGTACACTATGTCGGGGGCACGCGGTACTTGTCTCTCTCCTAGTGGGTAAAGTATACACGGGTACACTATGTCGGGGGCACGCGGTACTTGTCTCTCTCCTAGTGGGTAAAGTATACACGGGTACACTATGTCGGGGGCACGCGGTACTTGTCTCTCTCCTAGTGGGTAAAGTATACACGGGTACACTATGTCGGGGGCACGCGGTACTTGTCTCTCTCCTAGTGGGTAAAGTATACACGGGTACACTATGTCGGGGGCACGCGGTACTTGTCTCTCTCCTAGTGGGTAAAGTATACACGGGTACACTATGTCGGGGGCACGCGGTACTTGTCTCTCTCCTAGTGGGTAAAGTATACACGGGTACACTATGTCGGGGGCACGCGGTACTTGTCTCTCTCCTAGTGGGTAAAGTATACACGGGTACACTATGTCGGGGGCACGCGGTACTTGTCTCTCTCCTAGTGGGTAAAGTATACACGGGTACACTATGTCGGGGGCACGCGGTACTTGTCTCTCTCCTAGTGGGTAAAGTATACACGGGTACACTATGTCGGGGGCACGCGGTACTTGTCTCTCTCCTAGTGGGTAAAGTATACACGGGTACACTATGTCGGGGGCACGCGGTACTTGTCTCTCTCCTAGTGGGTAAAGTATACACGGGTACACTATGTCGGGGGCACGCGGTACTTGTCTCTCTCCTAGTGGGTAAAGTATACACGGGTACACTATGTCGGGGGCACGCGGTACTTGTCTCTCTCCTAGTGGGTAAAGTATACACGGGTACACTATGTCGGGGGCACGCGGTACTTGTCTCTCTCCTAGTGGGTAAAGTATACACGGGTACACTATGTCGGGGGCACGCGGTACTTGTCTCTCTCCTAGTGGGTAAAGTATACACGGGTACACTATGTCGGGGGCACGCGGTACTTGTCTCTCTCCTAGTGGGTAAAGTATACACGGGTACACTATGTCGGGGGCACGCGGTACTTGTCTCTCTCCTAGTGGGTAAAGTATACACGGGTACACTATGTCGGGGGCACGCGGTACTTGTCTCTCTCCTAGTGGGTAAAGTATACACGGGTACACTATGTCGGGGGCACGCGGTACTTGTCTCTCTCCTAGTGGGTAAAGTATACACGGGTACACTATGTCGGGGGCACGCGGTACTTGTCTCTCTCCTAGTGGGTAAAGTATACACGGGTACACTATGTCGGGGGCACGCGGTACTTGTCTCTCTCCTAGTGGGTAAAGTATACACGGGTACACTATGTCGGGGGCACGCGGTACTTGTCTCTCTCCTAGTGGGTAAAGTATACACGGGTACACTATGTCGGGGGCACGCGGTACTTGTCTCTCTCCTAGTGGGTAAAGTATACACGGGTACACTATGTCGGGGGCACGCGGTACTTGTCTCTCTCCTAGTGGGTAAAGTATACACGGGTACACTATGTCGGGGGCACGCGGTACTTGTCTCTCTCCTAGTGGGTAAAGTATACACGGGTACACTATGTCGGGGGCACGCGGTACTTGTCTCTCTCCTAGTGGGTAAAGTATACACGGGTACACTATGTCGGGGGCACGCGGTACTTGTCTCTCTCCTAGTGGGTAAAGTATACACGGGTACACTATGTCGGGGGCACGCGGTACTTGTCTCTCTCCTAGTGGGTAAAGTATACACGGGTACACTATGTCGGGGGCACGCGGTACTTGTCTCTCTCCTAGTGGGTAAAGTATACACGGGTACACTATGTCGGGGGCACGCGGTACTTGTCTCTCTCCTAGTGGGTAAAGTATACACGGGTACACTATGTCGGGGGCACGCGGTACTTGTCTCTCTCCTAGTGGGTAAAGTATACACGGGTACACTATGTCGGGGGCACGCGGTACTTGTCTCTCTCCTAGTGGGTAAAGTATACACGGGTACACTATGTCGGGGGCACGCGGTACTTGTCTCTCTCCTAGTGGGTAAAGTATACACGGGTACACTATGTCGGGGGCACGCGGTACTTGTCTCTCTCCTAGTGGGTAAAGTATACACGGGTACACTATGTCGGGGGCACGCGGTACTTGTCTCTCTCCTAGTGGGTAAAGTATACACGGGTACACTATGTCGGGGGCACGCGGTACTTGTCTCTCTCCTAGTGGGTAAAGTATACACGGGTACACTATGTCGGGGGCACGCGGTACTTGTCTCTCTCCTAGTGGGTAAAGTATACACGGGTACACTATGTCGGGGGCACGCGGTACTTGTCTCTCTCCTAGTGGGTAAAGTATACACGGGTACACTATGTCGGGGGCACGCGGTACTTGTCTCTCTCCTAGTGGGTAAAGTATACACGGGTACACTATGTCGGGGGCACGCGGTACTTGTCTCTCTCCTAGTGGGTAAAGTATACACGGGTACACTATGTCGGGGGCACGCGGTACTTGTCTCTCTCCTAGTGGGTAAAGTATACACGGGTACACTATGTCGGGGGCACGCGGTACTTGTCTCTCTCCTAGTGGGTAAAGTATACACGGGTACACTATGTCGGGGGCACGCGGTACTTGTCTCTCTCCTAGTGGGTAAAGTATACACGGGTACACTATGTCGGGGGCACGCGGTACTTGTCTCTCTCCTAGTGGGTAAAGTATACACGGGTACACTATGTCGGGGGCACGCGGTACTTGTCTCTCTCCTAGTGGGTAAAGTATACACGGGTACACTATGTCGGGGGCACGCGGTACTTGTCTCTCTCCTAGTGGGTAAAGTATACACGGGTACACTATGTCGGGGGCACGCGGTACTTGTCTCTCTCCTAGTGGGTAAAGTATACACGGGTACACTATGTCGGGGGCACGCGGTACTTGTCTCTCTCCTAGTGGGTAAAGTATACACGGGTACACTATGTCGGGGGCACGCGGTACTTGTCTCTCTCCTAGTGGGTAAAGTATACACGGGTACACTATGTCGGGGGCACGCGGTACTTGTCTCTCTCCTAGTGGGTAAAGTATACACGGGTACACTATGTCGGGGGCACGCGGTACTTGTCTCTCTCCTAGTGGGTAAAGTATACACGGGTACACTATGTCGGGGGCACGCGGTACTTGTCTCTCTCCTAGTGGGTAAAGTATACACGGGTACACTATGTCGGGGGCACGCGGTACTTGTCTCTCTCCTAGTGGGTAAAGTATACACGGGTACACTATGTCGGGGGCACGCGGTACTTGTCTCTCTCCTAGTGGGTAAAGTATACACGGGTACACTATGTCGGGGGCACGCGGTACTTGTCTCTCTCCTAGTGGGTAAAGTATACACGGGTACACTATGTCGGGGGCACGCGGTACTTGTCTCTCTCCTAGTGGGTAAAGTATACACGGGTACACTATGTCGGGGGCACGCGGTACTTGTCTCTCTCCTAGTGGGTAAAGTATACACGGGTACACTATGTCGGGGGCACGCGGTACTTGTCTCTCTCCTAGTGGGTAAAGTATACACGGGTACACTATGTCGGGGGCACGCGGTACTTGTCTCTCTCCTAGTGGGTAAAGTATACACGGGTACACTATGTCGGGGGCACGCGGTACTTGTCTCTCTCCTAGTGGGTAAAGTATACACGGGTACACTATGTCGGGGGCACGCGGTACTTGTCTCTCTCCTAGTGGGTAAAGTATACACGGGTACACTATGTCGGGGGCACGCGGTACTTGTCTCTCTCCTAGTGGGTAAAGTATACACGGGTACACTATGTCGGGGGCACGCGGTACTTGTCTCTCTCCTAGTGGGTAAAGTATACACGGGTACACTATGTCGGGGGCACGCGGTACTTGTCTCTCTCCTAGTGGGTAAAGTATACACGGGTACACTATGTCGGGGGCACGCGGTACTTGTCTCTCTCCTAGTGGGTAAAGTATACACGGGTACACTATGTCGGGGGCACGCGGTACTTGTCTCTCTCCTAGTGGGTAAAGTATACACGGGTACACTATGTCGGGGGCACGCGGTACTTGTCTCTCTCCTAGTGGGTAAAGTATACACGGGTACACTATGTCGGGGGCACGCGGTACTTGTCTCTCTCCTAGTGGGTAAAGTATACACGGGTACACTATGTCGGGGGCACGCGGTACTTGTCTCTCTCCTAGTGGGTAAAGTATACACGGGTACACTATGTCGGGGGCACGCGGTACTTGTCTCTCTCCTAGTGGGTAAAGTATACAAGGGTACACTATGTCGGGGGCACGCGGTACTTGTCTCTCTCCTAGTGGGTAAAGTATACACGGGTACACTATGTCGGGGGCACGCGGTACTTGTCTCTCTCCTAGTGGGTAAAGTATACACGGGTACACTATGTCGGGGGCACGCGGTACTTGTCTCTCTCCTAGTGGGTAAAGTATACACGGGTACACTATGTCGGGGGCACGCGGTACTTGTCTCTCTCCTAGTGGGTAAAGTATACACGGGTACACTATGTCGGGGGCACGCGGTACTTGTCTCTCTCCTAGTGGGTAAAGTATACACGGGTACACTATGTCGGGGGCACGCGGTACTTGTCTCTCTCCTAGTGGGTAAAGTATACACGGGTACACTATGTCGGGGGCACGCGGTACTTGTCTCTCTCCTAGTGGGTAAAGTATACACGGGTACACTATGTCGGGGGCACGCGGTACTTGTCTCTCTCCTAGTGGGTAAAGTATACACGGGTACACTATGTCGGGGGCACGCGGTACTTGTCTCTCTCCTAGTGGGTAAAGTATACACGGGTACACTATGTCGGGGGCACGCGGTACTTGTCTCTCTCCTAGTGGGTAAAGTATACACGGGTACACTATGTCGGGGGCACGCGGTACTTGTCTCTCTCCTAGTGGGTAAAGTATACACGGGTACACTATGTCGGGGGCACGCGGTACTTGTCTCTCTCCTAGTGGGTAAAGTATACACGGGTACACTATGTCGGGGGCACGCGGTACTTGTCTCTCTCCTAGTGGGTAAAGTATACACGGGTACACTATGTCGGGGGCACGCGGTACTTGTCTCTCTCCTAGTGGGTAAAGTATACACGGGTACACTATGTCGGGGGCACGCGGTACTTGTCTCTCTCCTAGTGGGTAAAGTATACACGGGTACACTATGTCGGGGGCACGCGGTACTTGTCTCTCTCCTAGTGGGTAAAGTATACACGGGTACACTATGTCGGGGGCACGCGGTACTTGTCTCTCTCCTAGTGGGTAAAGTATACACGGGTACACTATGTCGGGGGCACGCGGTACTTGTCTCTCTCCTAGTGGGTAAAGTATACACGGGTACACTATGTCGGGGGCACGCGGTACTTGTCTCTCTCCTAGTGGGTAAAGTATACACGGGTACACTATGTCGGGGGCACGCGGTACTTGTCTCTCTCCTAGTGGGTAAAGTATACACGGGTACACTATGTCGGGGGCACGCGGTACTTGTCTCTCTCCTAGTGGGTAAAGTATACACGGGTACACTATGTCGGGGGCACGCGGTACTTGTCTCTCTCCTAGTGGGTAAAGTATACACGGGTACACTATGTCGGGGGCACGCGGTACTTGTCTCTCTCCTAGTGGGTAAAGTATACACGGGTACACTATGTCGGGGCACGCGGTACTTGTCTCTCTCCTAGTGGGTAAAGTATACACGGGTACACTATGTCGGGGGCACGCGGTACTTGTCTCTCTCCTAGTGGGTAAAGTATACACGGGTACACTATGTCGGGGGCACGCGGTACTTGTCTCTCTCCTAGTGGGTAAAGTATACACGGGTACACTATGTCGGGGGCACGCGGTACTTGTCTCTCTCCTAGTGGGTAAAGTATACACGGGTACACTATGTCGGGGGCACGCGGTACTTGTCTCTCTCCTAGTGGGTAAAGTATACACGGGTACACTATGTCGGGGGCACGCGGTACTTGTCTCTCTCCTAGTGGGTAAAGTATACACGGGTACACTATGTCGGGGGCACGCGGTACTTGTCTCTCTCCTAGTGGGTAAAGTATACACGGGTACACTATGTCGGGGGCACGCGGTACTTGTCTCTCTCCTAGTGGGTAAAGTATACACGGGTACACTATGTCGGGGGCACGCGGTACTTGTCTCTCTCCTAGTGGGTAAAGTATACACGGGTACACTATGTCGGGGGCACGCGGTACTTGTCTCTCTCCTAGTGGGTAAAGTATACACGGGTACACTATGTCGGGGGCACGCGGTACTTGTCTCTCTCCTAGTGGGTAAAGTATACACGGGTACACTATGTCGGGGGCACGCGGTACTTGTCTCTCTCCTAGTGGGTAAAGTATACACGGGTACACTATGTCGGGGGCACGCGGTACTTGTCTCTCTCCTAGTGGGTAAAGTATACACGGGTACACTATGTCGGGGGCACGCGGTACTTGTCTCTCTCCTAGTGGGTAAAGTATACACGGGTACACTATGTCGGGGGCACGCGGTACTTGTCTCTCTCCTAGTGGGTAAAGTATACACGGGTACACTATGTCGGGGGCACGCGGTACTTGTCTCTCTCCTAGTGGGTAAAGTATACACGGGTACACTATGTCGGGGGCACGCGGTACTTGTCTCTCTCCTAGTGGGTAAAGTATACACGGGTACACTATGTCGGGGGCACGCGGTACTTGTCTCTCTCCTAGTGGGTAAAGTATACACGGGTACACTATGTCGGGGGCACGCGGTACTTGTCTCTCTCCTAGTGGGTAAAGTATACACGGGTACACTATGTCGGGGGCACGCGGTACTTGTCTCTCTCCTAGTGGGTAAAGTATACACGGGTACACTATGTCGGGGGCACGCGGTACTTGTCTCTCTCCTAGTGGGGTAAGGTATACACGGGTACACTATGTCGGGGGCACGCGGTACTTGTCTCTCTCCTAGTGGGTAAAGTATACACGGGTACACTATGTCGGGGGCACGCGGTACTTGTCTCTCTCCTAGTGGGTAAAGTATACACGGGTACACTATGTCGGGGGCACGCGGTACTTGTCTCTCTCCTAGTGGGTAAAGTATACACGGGTACACTATGTCGGGGGCACGCGGTACTTGTCTCTCTCCTAGTGGGTAAAGTATACACGGGTACACTATGTCGGGGGCACGCGGTACTTGTCTCTCTCCTAGTGGGTAAAGTATACACGGGTACACTATGTCGGGGGCACGCGGTACTTGTCTCTCTCCTAGTGGGTAAAGTATACACGGGTACACTATGTCGGGGGCACGCGGTACTTGTCTCTCTCCTAGTGGGTAAAGTATACACGGGTACACTATGTCGGGGGCACGCGGTACTTGTCTCTCTCCTAGTGGGTAAAGTATACACGGGTACACTATGTCGGGGGCACGCGGTACTTGTCTCTCTCCTAGTGGGTAAAGTATACACGGGTACACTATGTCGGGGGCACGCGGTACTTGTCTCTCTCCTAGTGGGTAAAGTATACACGGGTACACTATGTCGGGGGCACGCGGTACTTGTCTCTCTCCTAGTGGGTAAAGTATACACGGGTACACTATGTCGGGGGCACGCGGTACTTGTCTCTCTCCTAGTGGGTAAAGTATACACGGGTACACTATGTCGGGGGCACGCGGTACTTGTCTCTCTCCTAGTGGGTAAAGTATACACGGGTACACTATGTCGGGGGCACGCGGTACTTGTCTCTCTCCTAGTGGGTAAAGTATACACGGGTACACTATGTCGGGGGCACGCGGTACTTGTCTCTCTCCTAGTGGGTAAAGTATACACGGGTACACTATGTCGGGGGCACGCGGTACTTGTCTCTCTCCTAGTGGGTAAAGTATACACGGGTACACTATGTCGGGGGCACGCGGTACTTGTCTCTCTCCTAGTGGGTAAAGTATACACGGGTACACTATGTCGGGGGCACGCGGTACTTGTCTCTCTCCTAGTGGGTAAAGTATACACGGGTACACTATGTCGGGGGCACGCGGTACTTGTCTCTCTCCTAGTGGGTAAAGTATACACGGGTACACTATGTCGGGGGCACGCGGTACTTGTCTCTCTCCTAGTGGGTAAAGTATACACGGGTACACTATGTCGGGGGCACGCGGTACTTGTCTCTCTCCTAGTGGGTAAAGTATACACGGGTACACTATGTCGGGGGCACGCGGTACTTGTCTCTCTCCTAGTGGGTAAAGTATACACGGGTACACTATGTCGGGGGCACGCGGTACTTGTCTCTCTCCTAGTGGGTAAAGTATACACGGGTACACTATGTCGGGGGCACGCGGTACTTGTCTCTCTCCTAGTGGGTAAAGTATACACGGGTACACTATGTCGGGGGCACGCGGTACTTGTCTCTCTCCTAGTGGGTAAAGTATACACGGGTACACTATGTCGGGGGCACGCGGTACTTGTCTCTCTCCTAGTGGGTAAAGTATACACGGGTACACTATGTCGGGGGCACGCGGTACTTGTCTCTCTCCTAGTGGGTAAAGTATACACGGGTACACTATGTCGGGGGCACGCGGTACTTGTCTCTCTCCTAGTGGGTAAAGTATACACGGGTACACTATGTCGGGGGCACGCGGTACTTGTCTCTCTCCTAGTGGGTAAAGTATACACGGGTACACTATGTCGGGGGCACGCGGTACTTGTCTCTCTCCTAGTGGGTAAAGTATACACGGGTACACTATGTCGGGGGCACGCGGTACTTGTCTCTCTCCTAGTGGGTAAAGTATACACGGGTACACTATGTCGGGGGCACGCGGTACTTGTCTCTCTCCTAGTGGGTAAAGTATACACGGGTACACTATGTCGGGGGCACGCGGTACTTGTCTCTCTCCTAGTGGGTAAAGTATACACGGGTACACTATGTCGGGGGCACGCGGTACTTGTCTCTCTCCTAGTGGGTAAAGTATACACGGGTACACTATGTCGGGGGCACGCGGTACTTGTCTCTCTCCTAGTGGGTAAAGTATACACGGGTACACTATGTCGGGGGCACGCGGTACTTGTCTCTCTCCTAGTGGGTAAAGTATACACGGGTACACTATGTCGGGGGCACGCGGTACTTGTCTCTCTCCTAGTGGGTAAAGTATACACGGGTACACTATGTCGGGGGCACGCGGTACTTGTCTCTCTCCTAGTGGGTAAAGTATACACGGGTACACTATGTCGGGGGCACGCGGTACTTGTCTCTCTCCTAGTGGGTAAAGTATACACGGGTACACTATGTCGGGGGCACGCGGTACTTGTCTCTCTCCTAGTGGGTAAAGTATACACGGGTACACTATGTCGGGGGCACGCGGTACTTGTCTCTCTCCTAGTGGGTAAAGTATACACGGGTACACTATGTCGGGGGCACGCGGTACTTGTCTCTCTCCTAGTGGGTAAAGTATACACGGGTACACTATGTCGGGGGCACGCGGTACTTGTCTCTCTCCTAGTGGGTAAAGTATACACGGGTACACTATGTCGGGGGCACGCGGTACTTGTCTCTCTCCTAGTGGGTAAAGTATACACGGGTACACTATGTCGGGGGCACGCGGTACTTGTCTCTCTCCTAGTGGGTAAAGTATACACGGGTACACTATGTCGGGGGCACGCGGTACTTGTCTCTCTCCTAGTGGGTAAAGTATACACGGGTACACTATGTCGGGGGCACGCGGTACTTGTCTCTCTCCTAGTGGGTAAAGTATACACGGGTACACTATGTCGGGGGCACGCGGTACTTGTCTCTCTCCTAGTGGGTAAAGTATACACGGGTACACTATGTCGGGGGCACGCGGTACTTGTCTCTCTCCTAGTGGGTAAAGTATACACGGGTACACTATGTCGGGGGCACGCGGTACTTGTCTCTCTCCTAGTGGGTAAAGTATACACGGGTACACTATGTCGGGGGCACGCGGTACTTGTCTCTCTCCTAGTGGGTAAAGTATACACGGGTACACTATGTCGGGGGCACGCGGTACTTGTCTCTCTCCTAGTGGGTAAAGTATACACGGGTACACTATGTCGGGGGCACGCGGTACTTGTCTCTCTCCTAGTGGGTAAAGTATACACGGGTACACTATGTCGGGGGCACGCGGTACTTGTCTCTCTCCTAGTGGGTAAAGTATACACGGGTACACTATGTCGGGGGCACGCGGTACTTGTCTCTCTCCTAGTGGGTAAAGTATACACGGGTACACTATGTCGGGGGCACGCGGTACTTGTCTCTCTCCTAGTGGGTAAAGTATACACGGGTACACTATGTCGGGGGCACGCGGTACTTGTCTCTCTCCTAGTGGGTAAAGTATACACGGGTACACTATGTCGGGGGCACGCGGTACTTGTCTCTCTCCTAGTGGGTAAAGTATACACGGGTACACTATGTCGGGGGCACGCGGTACTTGTCTCTCTCCTAGTGGGTAAAGTATACACGGGTACACTATGTCGGGGGCACGCGGTACTTGTCTCTCTCCTAGTGGGTAAAGTATACACGGGTACACTATGTCGGGGGCACGCGGTACTTGTCTCTCTCCTAGTGGGTAAAGTATACACGGGTACACTATGTCGGGGGCACGCGGTACTTGTCTCTCTCCTAGTGGGTAAAGTATACACGGGTACACTATGTCGGGGGCACGCGGTACTTGTCTCTCTCCTAGTGGGTAAAGTATACACGGGTACACTATGTCGGGGGCACGCGGTACTTGTCTCTCTCCTAGTGGGTAAAGTATACACGGGTACACTATGTCGGGGGCACGCGGTACTTGTCTCTCTCCTAGTGGGTAAAGTATACACGGGTACACTATGTCGGGGGCACGCGGTACTTGTCTCTCTCCTAGTGGGTAAAGTATACACGGGTACACTATGTCGGGGGCACGCGGTACTTGTCTCTCTCCTAGTGGGTAAAGTATACACGGGTACACTATGTCGGGGGCACGCGGTACTTGTCTCTCTCCTAGTGGGTAAAGTATACACGGGTACACTATGTCGGGGGCACGCGGTACTTGTCTCTCTCCTAGTGGGTAAAGTATACACGGGTACACTATGTCGGGGGCACGCGGTACTTGTCTCTCTCCTAGTGGGTAAAGTATACACGGGTACACTATGTCGGGGGCACGCGGTACTTGTCTCTCTCCTAGTGGGTAAAGTATACACGGGTACACTATGTCGGGGGCACGCGGTACTTGTCTCTCTCCTAGTGGGTAAAGTATACACGGGTACACTATGTCGGGGGCACGCGGTACTTGTCTCTCCTAGTGGGTAAAGTATACACGGGTACACTATGTCGGGGGCACGCGGTACTTGTCTCTCTCCTAGTGGGTAAAGTATACACGGGTACACTATGTCGGGGGCACGCGGTACTTGTCTCTCTCCTAGTGGGTAAAGTATACACGGGTACACTATGTCGGGGGCACGCGGTACTTGTCTCTCTCCTAGTGGGTAAAGTATACACGGGTACACTATGTCGGGGGCACGCGGTACTTGTCTCTCTCCTAGTGGGTAAAGTATACACGGGTACACTATGTCGGGGGCACGCGGTACTTGTCTCTCTCCTAGTGGGTAAAGTATACACGGGTACACTATGTCGGGGGCACGCGGTACTTGTCTCTCTCCTAGTGGGTAAAGTATACACGGGTACACTATGTCGGGGGCACGCGGTACTTGTCTCTCTCCTAGTGGGTAAAGTATACACGGGTACACTATGTCGGGGGCACGCGGTACTTGTCTCTCTCCTAGTGGGTAAAGTATACACGGGTACACTATGTCGGGGGCACGCGGTACTTGTCTCTCTCCTAGTGGGTAAAGTATACACGGGTACACTATGTCGGGGGCACGCGGTACTTGTCTCTCTCCTAGTGGGTAAAGTATACACGGGTACACTATGTCGGGGGCACGCGGTACTTGTCTCTCTCCTAGTGGGTAAAGTATACACGGGTACACTATGTCGGGGGCACGCGGTACTTGTCTCTCTCCTAGTGGGTAAAGTATACACGGGTACACTATGTCGGGGGCACGCGGTACTTGTCTCTCTCCTAGTGGGTAAAGTATACACGGGTACACTATGTCGGGGGCACGCGGTACTTGTCTCTCTCCTAGTGGGTAAAGTATACACGGGTACACTATGTCGGGGGCACGCGGTACTTGTCTCTCTCCTAGTGGGTAAAGTATACACGGGTACACTATGTCGGGGGCACGCGGTACTTGTCTCTCTCCTAGTGGGTAAAGTATACACGGGTACACTATGTCGGGGGCACGCGGTACTTGTCTCTCTCCTAGTGGGTAAAGTATACACGGGTACACTATGTCGGGGGCACGCGGTACTTGTCTCTCTCCTAGTGGGTAAAGTATACACGGGTACACTATGTCGGGGGCACGCGGTACTTGTCTCTCTCCTAGTGGGTAAAGTATACACGGGTACACTATGTCGGGGGCACGCGGTACTTGTCTCTCTCCTAGTGGGTAAAGTATACACGGGTACACTATGTCGGGGGCACGCCGGTACTTGTCTCTCTCCTAGTGGGTAAAGTATACACGGGTACACTATGTCGGGGGCACGCGGTACTTGTCTCTCTCCTAGTGGGTAAAGTATACACGGGTACACTATGTCGGGGGCACGCGGTACTTGTCTCTCTCCTAGTGGGTAAAGTATACACGGGTACACTATGTCGGGGGCACGCGGTACTTGTCTCTCTCCTAGTGGGTAAGTATACACGGGTACACTATGTCGGGGGCACGCGGTACTTGTCTCTCTCCTAGTGGGTAAAGTATACACGGGTACACTATGTCGGGGGCACGCGGTACTTGTCTCTCTCCTAGTGGGTAAAGTATACACGGGTACACTATGTCGGGGGCACGCGGTACTTGTCTCTCTCCTAGTGGGTAAAGTATACACGGGTACACTATGTCGGGGGCACGCGGTACTTGTCTCTCTCCTAGTGGGTAAAGTATACACGGGTACACTATGTCGGGGGCACGCGGTACTTGTCTCTCTCCTAGTGGGTAAAGTATACACGGGTACACTATGTCGGGGGCACGCGGTACTTGTCTCTCTCCTAGTGGGTAAAGTATACACGGGTACACTATGTCGGGGGCACGCGGTACTTGTCTCTCTCCTAGTGGGTAAAGTATACACGGGTACACTATGTCGGGGGCACGCGGTACTTGTCTCTCTCCTAGTGGGTAAAGTATACACGGGTACACTATGTCGGGGGCACGCGGTACTTGTCTCTCTCCTAGTGGGTAAAGTATACACGGGTACACTATGTCGGGGGCACGCGGTACTTGTCTCTCTCCTAGTGGGTAAAGTATACACGGGTACACTATGTCGGGGGCACGCGGTACTTGTCTCTCTCCTAGTGGGTAAAGTATACACGGGTACACTATGTCGGGGGCACGCGGTACTTGTCTCTCTCCTAGTGGGTAAAGTATACACGGGTACACTATGTCGGGGGCACGCGGTACTTGTCTCTCTCCTAGTGGGTAAAGTATACACGGGTACACTATGTCGGGGGCACGCGGTACTTGTCTCTCTCCTAGTGGGTAAAGTATACACGGGTACACTATGTCGGGGGCACGCGGTACTTGTCTCTCTCCTAGTGGGTAAAGTATACACGGGTACACTATGTCGGGGGCACGCGGTACTTGTCTCTCTCCTAGTGGGTAAAGTATACACGGGTACACTATGTCGGGGGCACGCGGTACTTGTCTCTCTCCTAGTGGGTAAAGTATACACGGGTACACTATGTCGGGGGCACGCGGTACTTGTCTCTCTCCTAGTGGGTAAAGTATACACGGGTACACTATGTCGGGGGCACGCGGTACTTGTCTCTCTCCTAGTGGGTAAAGTATACACGGGTACACTATGTCGGGGGCACGCGGTACTTGTCTCTCTCCTAGTGGGTAAAGTATACACGGGTACACTATGTCGGGGGCACGCGGTACTTGTCTCTCTCCTAGTGGGTAAAGTATACACGGGTACACTATGTCGGGGGCACGCGGTACTTGTCTCTCTCCTAGTGGGTAAAGTATACACGGGTACACTATGTCGGGGGCACGCGGTACTTGTCTCTCTCCTAGTGGGTAAAGTATACACGGGTACACTATGTCGGGGGCACGCGGTACTTGTCTCTCTCCTAGTGGGTAAAGTATACACGGGTACACTATGTCGGGGGCACGCGGTACTTGTCTCTCTCCTAGTGGGTAAAGTATACACGGGTACACTATGTCGGGGGCACGCGGTACTTGTCTCTCTCCTAGTGGGTAAAGTATACACGGGTACACTATGTCGGGGGCACGCGGTACTTGTCTCTCTCCTAGTGGGTAAAGTATACACGGGTACACTATGTCGGGGGACACGCGGTACTTGTCTCTCTCCTAGTGGGTAAAGTATACACGGGTACACTATGTCGGGGGCACGCGGTACTTGTCTCTCTCCTAGTGGGTAAAGTATACACGGGTACACTATGTCGGGGGCACGCGGTACTTGTCTCTCTCCTAGTGGGTAAAGTATACACGGGTACACTATGTCGGGGGCACGCGGTACTTGTCTCTCTCCTAGTGGGTAAAGTATACACGGGTACACTATGTCGGGGGCACGCGGTACTTGTCTCTCTCCTAGTGGGTAAAGTATACACGGGTACACTATGTCGGGGGCACGCGGTACTTGTCTCTCTCCTAGTGGGTAAAGTATACACGGGTACACTATGTCGGGGGCACGCGGTACTTGTCTCTCTCCTAGTGGGTAAAGTATACACGGGTACACTATGTCGGGGGCACGCGGTACTTGTCTCTCTCCTAGTGGGTAAAGTATACACGGGTACACTATGTCGGGGGCACGCGGTACTTGTCTCTCTCCTAGTGGGTAAAGTATACACGGGTACACTATGTCGGGGGCACGCGGTACTTGTCTCTCTCCTAGTGGGTAAAGTATACACGGGTACACTATGTCGGGGGCACGCGGTACTTGTCTCTCTCCTAGTGGGTAAAGTATACACGGGTACACTATGTCGGGGGCACGCGGTACTTGTCTCTCTCCTAGTGGGTAAAGTATACACGGGTACACTATGTCGGGGGCACGCGGTACTTGTCTCTCTCCTAGTGGGTAAAGTATACACGGGTACACTATGTCGGGGGCACGCGGTACTTGTCTCTCTCCTAGTGGGTAAAGTATACACGGGTACACTATGTCGGGGGCACGCGGTACTTGTCTCTCTCCTAGTGGGTAAAGTATACACGGGTACACTATGTCGGGGGCACGCGGTACTTGTCTCTCTCCTAGTGGGTAAAGTATACACGGGTACACTATGTCGGGGGCACGCGGTACTTGTCTCTCTCCTAGTGGGTAAAGTATACACGGGTACACTATGTCGGGGGCACGCGGTACTTGTCTCTCTCCTAGTGGGTAAAGTATACACGGGTACACTATGTCGGGGGCACGCGGTACTTGTCTCTCTCCTAGTGGGTAAAGTATACACGGGTACACTATGTCGGGGGCACGCGGTACTTGTCTCTCTCCTAGTGGGTAAAGTATACACGGGTACACTATGTCGGGGGCACGCGGTACTTGTCTCTCTCCTAGTGGGTAAAGTATACACGGGTACACTATGTCGGGGGCACGCGGTACTTGTCTCTCTCCTAGTGGGTAAAGTATACACGGGTACACTATGTCGGGGGCACGCGGTACTTGTCTCTCTCCTAGTGGGTAAAGTATACACGGGTACACTATGTCGGGGACACGCGGTACTTGTCTCTCTCCTAGTGGGTAAAGTATACACGGGTACACTATGTCGGGGGCACGCGGTACTTGTCTCTCTCCTAGTGGGTAAAGTATACACGGGTACACTATGTCGGGGGCACGCGGTACTTGTCTCTCTCCTAGTGGGTAAAGTATACACGGGTACACTATGTCGGGGGCACGCGGTACTTGTCTCTCTCCTAGTGGGTAAAGTATACACGGGTACACTATGTCGGGGGCACGCGGTACTTGTCTCTCTCCTAGTGGGTAAAGTATACACGGGTACACTATGTCGGGGGCACGCGGTACTTGTCTCTCTCCTAGTGGGTAAAGTATACACGGGTACACTATGTCGGGGGCACGCGGTACTTGTCTCTCTCCTAGTGGGTAAAGTATACACGGGTACACTATGTCGGGGGCACGCGGTACTTGTCTCTCTCCTAGTGGGTAAAGTATACACGGGTACACTATGTCGGGGGCACGCGGTACTTGTCTCTCTCCTAGTGGGTAAAGTATACACGGGTACACTATGTCGGGGGCACGCGGTACTTGTCTCTCTCCTAGTGGGTAAAGTATACACGGGTACACTATGTCGGGGGCACGCGGTACTTGTCTCTCTCCTAGTGGGTAAAGTATACACGGGTACACTATGTCGGGGGCACGCGGTACTTGTCTCTCTCCTAGTGGGTAAAGTATACACGGGTACACTATGTCGGGGGCACGCGGTACTTGTCTCTCTCCTAGTGGGTAAAGTATACACGGGTACACTATGTCGGGGGCACGCGGTACTTGTCTCTCTCCTAGTGGGTAAAGTATACACGGGTACACTATGTCGGGGGCACGCGGTACTTGTCTCTCTCCTAGTGGGTAAAGTATACACGGGTACACTATGTCGGGGGCACGCGGTACTTGTCTCTCTCCTAGTGGGTAAAGTATACACGGGTACACTATGTCGGGGGCACGCGGTACTTGTCTCTCTCCTAGTGGGTAAAGTATACACGGGTACACTATGTCGGGGGCACGCGGTACTTGTCTCTCTCCTAGTGGGTAAAGTATACACGGGTACACTATGTCGGGGGCACGCGGTACTTGTCTCTCTCCTAGTGGGTAAAGTATACACGGGTACACTATGTCGGGGGCACGCGGTACTTGTCTCTCTCCTAGTGGGTAAAGTATACACGGGTACACTATGTCGGGGGCACGCGGTACTTGTCTCTCTCCTAGTGGGTAAAGTATACACGGGTACACTATGTCGGGGGCACGCGGTACTTGTCTCTCTCCTAGTGGGTAAAGTATACACGGGTACACTATGTCGGGGGCACGCGGTACTTGTCTCTCTCCTAGTGGGTAAAGTATACACGGGTACACTATGTCGGGGGCACGCGGTACTTGTCTCTCTCCTAGTGGGTAAAGTATACACGGGTACACTATGTCGGGGGCACGCGGTACTTGTCTCTCTCCTAGTGGGTAAAGTATACACGGGTACACTATGTCGGGGGCACGCGGTACTTGTCTCTCTCCTAGTGGGTAAAGTATACACGGGTACACTATGTCGGGGGCACGCGGTACTTGTCTCTCTCCTAGTGGGTAAAGTATACACGGGTACACTATGTCGGGGGCACGCGGTACTTGTCTCTCTCCTAGTGGGTAAAGTATACACGGGTACACTATGTCGGGGGCACGCGGTACTTGTCTCTCTCCTAGTGGGTAAAGTATACACGGGTACACTATGTCGGGGGCACGCGGTACTTGTCTCTCTCCTAGTGGGTAAAGTATACACGGGTACACTATGTCGGGGGCACGCGGTACTTGTCTCTCTCCTAGTGGGTAAAGTATACACGGGTACACTATGTCGGGGGCACGCGGTACTTGTCTCTCTCCTAGTGGGTAAAGTATACACGGGTACACTATGTCGGGGGCACGCGGTACTTGTCTCTCTCCTAGTGGGTAAAGTATACACGGGTACACTATGTCGGGGGCACGCGGTACTTGTCTCTCTCCTAGTGGGTAAAGTATACACGGGTACACTATGTCGGGGGCACGCGGTACTTGTCTCTCTCCTAGTGGGTAAAGTATACACGGGTACACTATGTCGGGGGCACGCGGTACTTGTCTCTCTCCTAGTGGGTAAAGTATACACGGGTACACTATGTCGGGGGCACGCGGTACTTGTCTCTCTCCTAGTGGGTAAAGTATACACGGGTACACTATGTCGGGGGCACGCGGTACTTGTCTCTCTCCTAGTGGGTAAAGTATACACGGGTACACTATGTCGGGGGCACGCGGTACTTGTCTCTCTCCTAGTGGGTAAAGTATACACGGGTACACTATGTCGGGGGCACGCGGTACTTGTCTCTCTCCTAGTGGGTAAAGTATACACGGGTACACTATGTCGGGGGCACGCGGTACTTGTCTCTCTCCTAGTGGGTAAAGTATACACGGGTACACTATGTCGGGGGCACGCGGTACTTGTCTCTCTCCTAGTGGGTAAAGTATACACGGGTACACTATGTCGGGGGCACGCGGTACTTGTCTCTCTCCTAGTGGGTAAAGTATACACGGGTACACTATGTCGGGGGCACGCGGTACTTGTCTCTCTCCTAGTGGGTAAAGTATACACGGGTACACTATGTCGGGGGCACGCGGTACTTGTCTCTCTCCTAGTGGGTAAAGTATACACGGGTACACTATGTCGGGGGCACGCGGTACTTGTCTCTCTCCTAGTGGGTAAAGTATACACGGGTACACTATGTCGGGGGCACGCGGTACTTGTCTCTCTCCTAGTGGGTAAAGTATACACGGGTACACTATGTCGGGGGCACGCGGTACTTGTCTCTCTCCTAGTGGGTAAAGTATACACGGGTACACTATGTCGGGGGCACGCGGTACTTGTCTCTCTCCTAGTGGGTAAAGTATACACGGGTACACTATGTCGGGGGCACGCGGTACTTGTCTCTCTCCTAGTGGGTAAAGTATACACGGGTACACTATGTCGGGGGCA
>CAMDTW010000237.1:0-28525 GCA_945910005.1 Isoperla grammatica | reverse complement strand
GTCGTCGAGATGTTGTTGTGGTCTTCCTCCCGGTCAGATCCTGTTCGACTGTCCACGAGACCTCGCCCGCGCCCGGTTATATAGTCGAGGCGGGTCGGTCAGATCCTGTTCGACTGTCCACGAGACCTCGCCCGCGCCCGGTTATATAGTCGAGGCGGGTGGTCCCGTGCACAGCCGCAGGCTCCGGCCGAGAGGAAGAACCGGGCATGATAGCCTTTATTTATAGACAAGCTTGTACTGTACTCCCCAAGCGTAAGGATTACAATGTCCGTTGAACTAAACCCCAAGGGGAGGGTGTGTTAACAAGAAATAACAAGTTCGTCTACTGCGGTATCTTGGGTTGCCAGGTGGATTCTATGGAACACATCACGACTTGGTTTGTCCGCGACATTTTCTGCTGTAGGTGTCCATTCTGTGGTCCATAAGTTATCTGGGTATCGTCTGAAGAGGGACCAGTAGATTCGCCTTGCTGTAGGGTCTCGGAATAACAGTCCTGTTCCTTTGCGGAGGCTGAATACCGCCGAAGTGTTGTCCATCCTGAGAGTGGTGAATATCGGGGCGTCGTGACGTCCAAACATCCATTCAAGGGCGAGTAGCCCAGCTATTCCCTCCGCCCGGTTTATTTCCGATGGTTGTTGAAAGACTTGCGCATATGCATCTCGTGTGGTGACGTCAACTGCCGCAATGCTGTTGGGGGTGGCGTCCGAGTATACGAGGTGCCGCGTTGGAGGTGGGCGCATGGGCCGTGGCGCTTCGGGGGATGCATTTTGCAAAAATTCTATTAGATAGTCGGAGTTCCGTGCTCGAAGGGCGTCTGCTATAAACATTGGCCATCGTAGGCTGAATGCAAGCCATTGGACGTATCCAATAATACGCTCCATATCTTTGTCGGATGCCTTTGGTACCAGTCGTGCCCACTCGCGCAATTTAGTTATCGAGCCCAGTGTTGCCTGGAGTGTCCCCCTCGGGATGTCCACAGTTAATCCCAGGTAGGGGAGCCGTACACATGGATTTAGAACACTCTTGGTATTGATCTGGCATCCCATAAGCTGCAACCACCGAATGGCGTCCTTAAGTCGTTGAGGTTCGTGGCTGGCTAATAACCAGTCATCTAAGTACACAATCCCGAATATATTAAGCCGCGCACAAATGGTGTCGATTAAAGTTTGACCTGCCCGTTGCATTAGGTAGGGTGCTAATGCATGTCCCATAGGCAAACGCGTGAACTTGTAATATTGATCTTTGTAGAAGAGTCCGTGGAAGTGTTGAGTCCGTTCCGAGAGTTTGATATGATAGAAACCACTTTTTAGATCAATCTTTACCGCGAACCAGTGTGGGCGGATTGCTTGGAGGGCTCGACCCGCCCCGAGCAGGCTAAACTTGGGGGCCACTATATATGGGGTCCACTCGCTGTAGTCCATGATCAATCTCATCGCCCCAGATGACTTGGGGACAATGAGCCACTTAGGTGCAGAAACGCACTTACCTGGGGTAAGTAATCCATGCTGTAAGAAGTCCTGAACAACCAAGTCCATCTGGGGCGATGGTGGCGTCCTGTGGAACAGCGGGGGCGCACCCGCTGGTCGGGGAAGGTCGATCCCTTCCGACGTGATTCGGTGGAACCACAGCTGGTTGACGGAATTGCCCAGGCGCAAAGGGCGGAATGGAGGCACCGAGGTAGATTCAAAGCGTAGATCTCTAAGAGGGACGTGATCACGAATGAGAAGGTCAGGCATCGTTCCAATTTGTTTGGTCAGGACGAAACCGCTTGGTGTGTCCTGTTCATCCTCGGTATCGGAACGTCGATCATCCTCGTCTGGAGGGTTGTCTTGATCGTCGTTCCCCTCGTCGTTCTCGCTATGGTCACCCGCCTCCTCCGCCTCGTCACCCATCTGATCCCAGCCAGACCGCATCCGTTCTATTCGGCGTACGCCAGGGGTGTTTTCCGGTACGTCAATGAAATATCTTCGGGCGCCATCCCGGATGGTGTACGGTGTAAAATCGATTACTTCGTCCACGACGTCTTCTATCGTATTGGTTGTCGGGAAGATCAAGAAGTCGTCCAGCTCATCCAGGAGGTCGTCATATTCCTTCAGGGTGGAGGCGTCGAAGGCAGCCAGTAGATCGGTCACTGGGATGTCTAAGATGTCTTCCGCTGTCGGCCAGTCCTCTGGGGGCAGAGGTTCTGGAACGGGCGCCAGGTCGTGAGCCCCGGCTGTCGAGGTACCCGCTAATCGACGACGCAAATCCCGGCACCTATGGCGCGGCCTCCACCGTGCCATGTCCGATTGACGGGAAGCGAGAACAACACACACACTATTCACTTAAACTGGTTGCACTTTGAAAAACATAGAGTTGACGGTGAAAGAATTTATGAGACGATGTTGTTAAACTCTTCCCGACAACCAATACGATAGAAGACGTCGTGGACGAAGTAATCGATTTTACACCGTACACCATCCGGGATGGCGCCCGAAGATATTTCATTGACGTACCGGAAAACACCCCTGGCGTACGCCGAATAGAACGGATGCGGTCTGGCTGGGATCAGATGGGTGACGAGGCGGAGGAGGCGGGTGACCATAGCGAGAACGACGAGGGGAACGACGATCAAGACAACCCTCCAGACGAGGATGATCGACGTTCCGATACCGAGGATGAACAGGACACACCAAGCGGTTTCGTCCTGACCAAACAAATTGGAACGATGCCTGACCTTCTCATTCGTGATCACGTCCCTCTTAGAGATCTACGCTTTGAATCTACCTCGGTGCCTCCATTCCGCCCTTTGCGCCTGGGCAATTCCGTCAACCAGCTGTGGTTCCACCGAATCACGTCGGAAGGGATCGACCTTCCCCGACCAGCGGGTGCGCCCCCGCTGTTCCACAGGACGCCACCATCGCCCCAGATGGACTTGGTTGTTCAGGACTTCTTACAGCATGGATTACTTACCCCAGGTAAGTGCGTTTCTGCACCTAAGTGGCTCATTGTCCCCAAGTCATCTGGGGCGATGAGATTGATCATGGACTACAGCGAGTGGACCCCATATATAGTGGCCCCCAAGTTTAGCCTGCTCGGGGCGGGTCGAGCCCTCCAAGCAATCCGCCCACACTGGTTCGCGGTAAAGATTGATCTAAAAAGTGGTTTCTATCATATCAAACTCTCGGAACGGACTCAACACTTCCACGGACTCTTCTACAAAGATCAATATTACAAGTTCACGCGTTTGCCTATGGGACATGCATTAGCACCCTACCTAATGCAACGGGCAGGTCAAACTTTAATCGACACCATTTGTGCGCGGCTTAATATATTCGGGATTGTGTACTTAGATGACTGGTTATTAGCCAGCCACGAACCTCAACGACTTAAGGACGCCATTCGGTGGTTGCAGCTTATGGGATGCCAGATCAATACCAAGAGTGTTCTAAATCCATGTGTACGGCTCCCCTACCTGGGATTAACTGTGGACATCCCGAGGGGGACACTCCAGGCAACACTGGGCTCGATAACTAAATTGCGCGAGTGGGCACGACTGGTACCAAAGGCATCCGACAAAGATATGGAGCGTATTATTGGATACGTCCAATGGCTTGCATTCAGCCTACGATGGCCAATGTTTATAGCAGACGCCCTTCGAGCACGGAACTCCGACTATCTAATAGAATTTTTGCAAAATGCATCCCCCGAAGCGCCACGGCCCATGCGCCCACCTCCAACGCGGCACCTCGTATACTCGGACGCCACCCCCAACAGCATTGCGGCAGTTGACGTCACCACACGAGATGCATATGCGCAAGTCTTTCAACAACCATCGGAAATAAACCGGGCGGAGGGAATAGCTGGGCTATTGGGCACAGAATGGACACCTACAGCAGAAAATGTCGCGGACAAACCAAGTCGTGATGTGTTCCATAGAATCCACCTGGCAACCCAAGATACCGCAGTAGACGAACTTGTTATTTCTTGTTAACACACCCTCCCCTTGGGGTTTAGTTCAACGGACATTGTAATCCTTACGCTTGGGGAGTACAGTACAAGCTTGTCTATAAATAAAGGCTATCATGCCCGGTTCTTCCTCTCGGCCGGAGCCTGCGGCTGTGCACGGGACCACCCGCCTCGACTATATAACCGGGCGCGGGCGAGGTCTCGTGGACAGTCGAACAGGATCTGACCGGGAGGAAGACCACAACAACTTTGTGCGCGTTTCTTACGCGATTCCTCGGGCCTCGTTCGGCTGCCCAGTTCTCATAAATTCTTTCACCGTCAACTCTATGTTTTTCAAAGTGCAACCAGTTTAAGTGAATAGTGTGTGTGTTGTTCTCGCTTCCCGTCAATCGGACATGGCACGGTGGAGGCCGCGCCATAGGTGCCGGGATTTGCGTCGTCGATTAGCGGGTACCTCGACAGCCGGGGCTCACGACCTGGCGCCCGTTCCAGAACCTCTGCCCCCAGAGGACTGGCCGACAGCGGAAGACATCTTAGACATCCCAGTGACCGATCTACTGGCTGCCTTCGACGCCTCCACCCTGAAGGAATATGACGACCTCCTGGATGAGCTGGACGACTTCTTGATCTTCCCGACAACCAATACGATAGAAGACGTCGTGGACGAAGTAATCGATTTTACACCGTACACCATCCGGGATGGCGCCCGAAGATATTTCATTGACGTACCGGAAAACACCCCTGGCGTACGCCGAATAGAACGGATGCGGTCTGGCTGGGATCAGATGGGTGACGAGGCGGAGGAGGCGGGTGACCATAGCGAGAACGACGAGGGGAACGACGATCAAGACAACCCTCCAGACGAGGATGATCGACGTTCCGATACCGAGGATGAACAGGACACACCAAGCGGTTTCGTCCTGACCAAACAAATTGGAACGATGCCTGACCTTCTCATTCGTGATCACGTCCCTCTTAGAGATCTACGCTTTGAATCTACCTCGGTGCCTCCATTCCGCCCTTTGCGCCTGGGCAATTCCGTCAACCAGCTGTGGTTCCACCGAATCACGTCGGAAGGGATCGACCTTCCCCGACCAGCGGGTGCGCCCCCGCTGTTCCACAGGACGCCACCATCGCCCCAGATGGACTTGGTTGTTCAGGACTTCTTACAGCATGGATTACTTACCCCAGGTAAGTGCGTTTCTGCACCTAAGTGGCTCATTGTCCCCAAGTCATCTGGGGCGATGAGATTGATCATGGACTACAGCGAGTGGACCCCATATATAGTGGCCCCCAAGTTTAGCCTGCTCGGGGCGGGTCGAGCCCTCCAAGCAATCCGCCCACACTGGTTCGCGGTAAAGATTGATCTAAAAAGTGGTTTCTATCATATCAAACTCTCGGAACGGACTCAACACTTCCACGGACTCTTCTACAAAGATCAATATTACAAGTTCACGCGTTTGCCTATGGGACATGCATTAGCACCCTACCTAATGCAACGGGCAGGTCAAACTTTAATCGACACCATTTGTGCGCGGCTTAATATATTCGGGATTGTGTACTTAGATGACTGGTTACTAGCCAGCCACGAACCTCAACGACTTAAGGACGCCATTCGGTGGTTGCAGCTTATGGGATGCCAGATCAATACCAAGAGTGTTCTAAATCCATGTGTACGGCTCCCCTACCTGGGATTAACTGTGGACATCCCGAGGGGGACACTCCAGGCAACACTGGGCTCGATAACTAAATTGCGCGAGTGGGCACGACTGGTACCAAAGGCATCCGACAAAGATATGGAGCGTATTATTGGATACGTCCAATGGCTTGCATTCAGCCTACGATGGCCAATGTTTATAGCAGACGCCCTTCGAGCACGGAACTCCGACTATCTAATAGAATTTTTGCAAAATGCATCCCCCGAAGCGCCACGGCCCATGCGCCCACCTCCAACGCGGCACCTCGTATACTCGGACGCCACCCCCAACAGCATTGCGGCAGTTGACGTCACCACACGAGATGCATATGCGCAAGTCTTTCAACAACCATCGGAAATAAACCGGGCGGAGGGAATAGCTGGGCTACTCGCCCTTGAATGGATGTTTGGACGTCACGACGCCCCGATATTCACCACTCTCAGGATGGACAACACTTCGGCGGTATTCAGCCTCCGCAAAGGAACAGGACTGTTATTCCGAGACCCTACAGCAAGGCGAATCTACTGGTCCCTCTTCAGACGATACCCAGATAACTTATGGACCACAGAATGGACACCTACAGCAGAAAATGTCGCGGACAAACCAAGTCGTGATGTGTTCCATAGAATCCACCTGGCAACCCAAGATACCGCAGTAGACGAACTTGTTATTTCTTGTTAACACACCCTCCCCTTGGGGTTTAGTTCAACGGACATTGTAATCCTTACGCTTGGGGAGTACAGTACAAGCTTGTCTATAAATAAAGGCTATCATGCCCGGTTCTTCCTCTCGGCCGGAGCCTGCGGCTGTGCACGGGACCACCCGCCTCGACTATATAACCGGGCGCGGGCGAGGTCTCGTGGACAGTCGAACAGGATCTGACCGGGAGGAAGACCACAACAACTTTGTGCGCGTTTCTTACGCGATTCCTCGGGCCTCGTTCGGCTGCCCAGTTCTCATAAATTCTTTCACCGTCAACTCTATGTTTTTCAAAGTGCAACCAGTTTAAGTGAATAGTGTGTGTGTTGTTCTCGCTTCCCGTCAATCGGACATGGCACGGTGGAGGCCGCGCCATAGGTGCCGGGATTTGCGTCGTCGATTAGCGGGTACCTCGACAGCCGGGGCTCACGACCTGGCGCCCGTTCCAGAACCTCTGCCCCCAGAGGACTGGCCGACAGCGGAAGACATCTTAGACATCCCAGTGACCGATCTACTGGCTGCCTTCGACGCCTCCACCCTGAAGGAATATGACGACCTCCTGGATGAGCTGGACGACTTCTTGATCTTCCCGACAACCAATACGATAGAAGACGTCGTGGACGAAGTAATCGATTTTACACCGTACACCATCCGGGATGGCGCCCGAAGATATTTCATTGACGTACCGGAAAACACCCCTGGCGTACGCCGAATAGAACGGATGCGGTCTGGCTGGGATCAGATGGGTGACGAGGCGGAGGAGGCGGGTGACCATAGCGAGAACGACGAGGGGAACGACGATCAAGACAACCCTCCAGACGAGGATGATCGACGTTCCGATACCGAGGATGAACAGGACACACCAAGCGGTTTCGTCCTGACCAAACAAATTGGAACGATGCCTGACCTTCTCATTCGTGATCACGTCCCTCTTAGAGATCTACGCTTTGAATCTACCTCGGTGCCTCCATTCCGCCCTTTGCGCCTGGGCAATTCCGTCAACCAGCTGTGGTTCCACCGAATCACGTCGGAAGGGATCGACCTTCCCCGACCAGCGGGTGCGCCCCCGCTGTTCCACAGGACGCCACCATCGCCCCAGATGGACTTGGTTGTTCAGGACTTCTTACAGCATGGATTACTTACCCCAGGTAAGTGCGTTTCTGCACCTAAGTGGCTCATTGTCCCCAAGTCATCTGGGGCGATGAGATTGATCATGGACTACAGCGAGTGGACCCCATATATAGTGGCCCCCAAGTTTAGCCTGCTCGGGGCGGGTCGAGCCCTCCAAGCAATCCGCCCACACTGGTTCGCGGTAAAGATTGATCTAAAAAGTGGTTTCTATCATATCAAACTCTCGGAACGGACTCAACACTTCCACGGACTCTTCTACAAAGATCAATATTACAAGTTCACGCGTTTGCCTATGGGACATGCATTAGCACCCTACCTAATGCAACGGGCAGGTCAAACTTTAATCGACACCATTTGTGCGCGGCTTAATATATTCGGGATTGTGTACTTAGATGACTGGTTATTAGCCAGCCACGAACCTCAACGACTTAAGGACGCCATTCGGTGGTTGCAGCTTATGGGATGCCAGATCAATACCAAGAGTGTTCTAAATCCATGTGTACGGCTCCCCTACCTGGGATTAACTGTGGACATCCCGAGGGGGACACTCCAGGCAACACTGGGCTCGATAACTAAATTGCGCGAGTGGGCACGACTGGTACCAAAGGCATCCGACAAAGATATGGAGCGTATTATTGGATACGTCCAATGGCTTGCATTCAGCCTACGATGGCCAATGTTTATAGCAGACGCCCTTCGAGCACGGAACTCCGACTATCTAATAGAATTTTTGCAAAATGCATCCCCCGAAGCGCCACGGCCCATGCGCCCACCTCCAACGCGGCACCTCGTATACTCGGACGCCACCCCCAACAGCATTGCGGCAGTTGACGTCACCACACGAGATGCATATGCGCAAGTCTTTCAACAACCATCGGAAATAAACCGGGCGGAGGGAATAGCTGGGCTACTCGCCCTTGAATGGATGTTTGGACGTCACGACGCCCCGATATTCACCACTCTCAGGATGGACAACACTTCGGCGGTATTCAGCCTCCGCAAAGGAACAGGACTGTTATTCCGAGACCCTACAGCAAGGCGAATCTACTGGTCCCTCTTCAGACGATACCCAGATAACTTATGGACCACAGAATGGACACCTACAGCAGAAAATGTCGCGGACAAACCAAGTCGTGATGTGTTCCATAGAATCCACCTGGCAACCCAAGATACCGCAGTAGACGAACTTGTTATTTCTTGTTAACACACCCTCCCCTTGGGGTTTAGTTCAACGGACATTGTAATCCTTACGCTTGGGGAGTACAGTACAAGCTTGTCTATAAATAAAGGCTATCATGCCCGGTTCTTCCTCTCGGCCGGAGCCTGCGGCTGTGCACGGGACCACCCGCCTCGACTATATAACCGGGCGCGGGCGAGGTCTCGTGGACAGTCGAACAGGATCTGACCGGGAGGAAGACCACAACCACCGGGGCTCAATATATAAGCCGTCGCGTGGTGGGGCTCGGGACAGTCTGGATTCGGATAGCGAGGGGTGCAGCCACAACAACTTTTTCTCTTTTCGATAAAACGTGTTACCCCTCTTGCCACACACGCGTCGGAGCTGGCGGAACACAGGTCAACGCGGCGGTACAATACCCGCAGTGCCTCCGAATCGGGTAGTGTGGATTCAAGCCCTAATCGACTAGTTTCGCTAGAACAGGTGCTTCAGGACACGGATACTCAGGATTCCACACGTCCAGCTTTCGCTTCGCCTCCGCAAGGCCACGATCAAACGGCAAGTTCTCTTCCGCCGTGTGCTATCCACGACTCTTCACGAAGAAGACTCTCATTCGACCAACAGGAAGTTTTAATCCGTGCGGGGCCTAATAACAATACAGATAACAATACAGTAGGAAGTGGCGCTTCCCATAATAACGGTTCATCGTGTCTAGCTAAGTGTCATAATAAAGACAAGAGCAGTGACGAAAGCTCAGTCTTTTCGTCATCCCCCGCATCTCCTCGGACAGTGCTACACCAATCACGTGCAACACCGGAATCATCCCCAGACAATAACATGGCCAACCAAGGAGGACTCCTGTCGGAAGACACCCAACAAGCCATCGCCATGCTCCTACGTCACCGAGCCAAGGAAATGGAGGCAGGCCCGGCTACGCCAGCATGCCCAGCAGTCGAAGCCAACTGGTCATACTCGGGCCTGTTTCCCGAGGTCCTAACCCCTAATCCAGGCTACGACGAAGGTAAAATCAAATACCTATTTCAACAACTAGCCACAGCACGAGTTAGCATGCAGCAATCGGGCCGAGACTACCACGACGTCACAACGGTGTTGGGCCTGGCATCTATGTACCCAGCCATGCCGCCTAATCTGCAGAACTACACAGTAAACAGGGCGAACCTACTACTCATCGCCATAACGCATGGATGGGACACAGCACTCCAGGCTTTTGGATCAACCCCTGCGGCGACGGCGTCCATTTTTCTCCCTCAGGGGTTCGTCCCAGCGCCGAAGTATCAGCAAGGATCCCGCTACCAGCGGTACGACAACTCAAGAACACAGCAGCCAAACAAGACAGCCTACTCGGGAGGGGGAAAAGGCCAAAGGGGCCGGGGACGTGGTGCGGATCGCGGAAACCGCTAGCGTTAAAGTTCCTCCCTCTGTCTCGCGCTTGTTTGTGCGCTAAACGACGCCCTCCAGGGCGTTTGGAGTTACCCAAATCTAAATTTAAACCGGTCACTCCTGATACATTAGTATATACACACTAGTACCCTGCGAGGTACATATACATACATGTAACCCTGTAATACTTATAAATTTGAAATAAAGAGCAATGCTCCGGCTGCATCTCTCGCCCCGAGTCTAAAGACTGTACCCCTTCCCTACCACCGGGGCTCAATATATAAGCCGTCGCGTGGTGGGGCTCGGGACAGTCTGGATTCGGATAGCGAGGGGTGCAGCCACAACAACTTTTTCTCTTTTCGATAAAACGTGTTACCCCTCTTGCCACACACGCGTCGGAGCTGGCGGAACACAGGTCAACGCGGCGGTACAATACCCGCAGTGCCTCCGAATCGGGTAGTGTGGATTCAAGCCCTAATCGACTAGTTTCGCTAGAACAGGTGCTTCAGGACACGGATACTCAGGATTCCACACGTCCAGCTTTCGCTTCGCCTCCGCAAGGCCACGATCAAACGGCAAGTTCTCTTCCGCCGTGTGCTATCCACGACTCTTCACGAAGAAGACTCTCATTCGACCAACAGGAAGTTTTAATCCGTGCGGGGCCTAATAACAATACAGATAACAATACAGTAGGAAGTGGCGCTTCCCATAATAACGGTTCATCGTGTCTAGCTAAGTGTCATAATAAAGACAAGAGCAGTGACGAAAGCTCAGTCTTTTCGTCATCCCCCGCATCTCCTCGAACAGTGCTACACCAATCACGTGCAACACCGGAATCATCCCCAGACAATAACATGGCCAACCAAGGAGGACTCCTGTCGGAAGACACCCAACAAGCCATCGCCATGCTCCTACGTCACCGAGCCAAGGAAATGGAGGCAGGCCCGGCTACGCCAGCATGCCCAGCAGTCGAAGCCAACTGGTCATACTCGGGCCTGTTTCCCGAGGTCCTAACCCCTAATCCAGGCTACGACGAAGGTAAAATCAAATACCTATTTCAACAACTAGCCACAGCACGAGTTAGCATGCAGCAATCGGGCCGAGACTACCACGACGTCACAACGGTGTTGGGCCTGGCATCTATGTACCCAGCCATGCCGCCTAATCTGCAGAACTACACAGTAAACAGGGCGAACCTACTACTCATCGCCATAACGCATGGATGGGACACAGCACTCCAGGCTTTTGGATCAACCCCTGCGGCGACGGCGTCCATTTTTCTCCCTCAGGGGTTCGTCCCAGCGCCGAAGTATCAGCAAGGATCCCGCTACCAGCGGTACGACAACTCAAGAACACAGCAGCCAAACAAGACAGCCTACTCGGGAGGGGGAAAAGGCCAAAGGGGCCGGGGACGTGGTGCGGATCGCGGAAACCGCTAGCGTTAAAGTTCCTCCCTCTGTCTCGCGCTTGTTTGTGCGCTAAACGACGCCCTCCAGGGCGTTTGGAGTTACCCAAATCTAAATTTAAACCGGTCACTCCTGATACATTAGTATATACACACTAGTACCCTGCGAGGTACATATACATACATGTAACCCTGTAATACTTATAAATTTGAAATAAAGAGCAATGCTCCGGCTGCATCTCTCGCCCCGAGTCTAAAGACTGTACCCCTTCCCTACCACCGGGGCTCAATATATAAGCCGTCGCGTGGTGGGGCTCGGGACAGTCTGGATTCGGATAGCGAGGGGTGCAGCCACAACAACTTTTTCTCTTTTCGATAAAACGTGTTACCCCTCTTGCCACACACGCGTCGGAGCTGGCGGAACACAGGTCAACGCGGCGGTACAATACCCGCAGTGCCTCCGAATCGGGTAGTGTGGATTCAAGCCCTAATCGACTAGTTTCGCTAGAACAGGTGCTTCAGGACACGGATACTCAGGATTCCACACGTCCAGCTTTCGCTTCGCCTCCGCAAGGCCACGATCAAACGGCAAGTTCTCTTCCGCCGTGTGCTATCCACGACTCTTCACGAAGAAGACTCTCATTCGACCAACAGGAAGTTTTAATCCGTGCGGGGCCTAATAACAATACAGATAACAATACAGTAGGAAGTGGCGCTTCCCATAATAACGGTTCATCGTGTCTAGCTAAGTGTCATAATAAAGACAAGAGCAGTGACGAAAGCTCAGTCTTTTCGTCATCCCCCGCATCTCCTCGAACAGTGCTACACCAATCACGTGCAACACCGGAATCATCCCCAGACAATAACATGGCCAACCAAGGAGGACTCCTGTCGGAAGACACCCAACAAGCCATCGCCATGCTCCTACGTCACCGAGCCAAGGAAATGGAGGCAGGCCCGGCTACGCCAGCATGCCCAGCAGTCGAAGCCAACTGGTCATACTCGGGCCTGTTTCCCGAGGTCCTAACCCCTAATCCAGGCTACGACGAAGGTAAAATCAAATACCTATTTCAACAACTAGCCACAGCACGAGTTAGCATGCAGCAATCGGGCCGAGACTACCACGACGTCACAACGGTGTTGGGCCTGGCATCTATGTACCCAGCCATGCCGCCTAATCTGCAGAACTACACAGTAAACAGGGCGAACCTACTACTCATCGCCATAACGCATGGATGGGACACAGCACTCCAGGCTTTTGGATCAACCCCTGCGGCGACGGCGTCCATTTTTCTCCCTCAGGGGTTCGTCCCAGCGCCGAAGTATCAGCAAGGATCCCGCTACCAGCGGTACGACAACTCAAGAACACAGCAGCCAAACAAGACAGCCTACTCGGGAGGGGGAAAAGGCCAAAGGGGCCGGGGACGTGGTGCGGATCGCGGAAACCGCTAGCGTTAAAGTTCCTCCCTCTGTCTCGCGCTTGTTTGTGCGCTAAACGACGCCCTCCAGGGCGTTTGGAGTTACCCAAATCTAAATTTAAACCGGTCACTCCTGATACATTAGTATATACACACTAGTACCCTGCGAGGTACATATACATACATGTAACCCTGTAATACTTATAAATTTGAAATAAAGAGCAATGCTCCGGCTGCATCTCTCGCCCCGAGTCTAAAGACTGTACCCCTTCCCTACCACCGGGGCTCAATATATAAGCCGTCGCGTGGTGGGGCTCGGGACAGTCTGGATTCGGATAGCGAGGGGTGCAGCCACAACAACTTTTTCTCTTTTCGATAAAACGTGTTACCCCTCTTGCCACACACGCGTCGGAGCTGGCGGAACACAGGTCAACGCGGCGGTACAATACCCGCAGTGCCTCCGAATCGGGTAGTGTGGATTCAAGCCCTAATCGACTAGTTTCGCTAGAACAGGTGCTTCAGGACACGGATACTCAGGATTCCACACGTCCAGCTTTCGCTTCGCCTCCGCAAGGCCACGATCAAACGGCAAGTTCTCTTCCGCCGTGTGCTATCCACGACTCTTCACGAAGAAGACTCTCATTCGACCAACAGGAAGTTTTAATCCGTGCGGGGCCTAATAACAATACAGATAACAATACAGTAGGAAGTGGCGCTTCCCATAATAACGGTTCATCGTGTCTAGCTAAGTGTCATAATAAAGACAAGAGCAGTGACGAAAGCTCAGTCTTTTCGTCATCCCCCGCATCTCCTCGGACAGTGCTACACCAATCACGTGCAACACCGGAATCATCCCCAGACAATAACATGGCCAACCAAGGAGGACTCCTGTCGGAAGACACCCAACAAGCCATCGCCATGCTCCTACGTCACCGAGCCAAGGAAATGGAGGCAGGCCCGGCTACGCCAGCATGCCCAGCAGTCGAAGCCAACTGGTCATACTCGGGCCTGTTTCCCGAGGTCCTAACCCCTAATCCAGGCTACGACGAAGGTAAAATCAAATACCTATTTCAACAACTAGCCACAGCACGAGTTAGCATGCAGCAATCGGGCCGAGACTACCATGACGTCACAACGGTGTTGGGCCTGGCATCTATGTACCCAGCCATGCCGCCTAATCTGCAGAACTACACAGTAAACAGGGCGAACCTACTACTCATCGCCATAACGCATGGATGGGACACAGCACTCCAGGCTTTTGGATCAACCCCTGCGGCGACGGCGTCCATTTTTCTCCCTCAGGGGTTCGTCCCAGCGCCGAAGTATCAGCAAGGATCCCGCTACCAGCGGTACGACAACTCAAGAACACAGCAGCCAAACAAGACAGCCTACTCGGGAGGGGGAAAAGGCCAAAGGGGCCGGGGACGTGGTGCGGATCGCGGAAACCGCTAGCGTTAAAGTTCCTCCCTCTGTCTCGCGCTTGTTTGTGCGCTAAACGACGCCCTCCAGGGCGTTTGGAGTTACCCAAATCTAAATTTAAACCGGTCACTCCTGATACATTAGTATATACACACTAGTACCCTGCGAGGTACATATACATACATGTAACCCTGTAATACTTATAAATTTGAAATAAAGAGCAATGCTCCGGCTGCATCTCTCGCCCCGAGTCTAAAGACTGTACCCCTTCCCTACCACCGGGGCTCAATATATAAGCCGTCGCGTGGTGGGGCTCGGGACAGTCTGGATTCGGATAGCGAGGGGTGCAGCCACAACAACTTTTTCTCTTTTCGATAAAACGTGTTACCCCTCTTGCCACACACGCGTCGGAGCTGGCGGAACACAGGTCAACGCGGCGGTACAATACCCGCAGTGCCTCCGAATCGGGTAGTGTGGATTCAAGCCCTAATCGACTAGTTTCGCTAGAACAGGTGCTTCAGGACACGGATACTCAGGATTCCACACGTCCAGCTTTCGCTTCGCCTCCGCAAGGCCACGATCAAACGGCAAGTTCTCTTCCGCCGTGTGCTATCCACGACTCTTCACGAAGAAGACTCTCATTCGACCAACAGGAAGTTTTAATCCGTGCGGGGCCTAATAACAATACAGATAACAATACAGTAGGAAGTGGCGCTTCCCATAATAACGGTTCATCGTGTCTAGCTAAGTGTCATAATAAAGACAAGAGCAGTGACGAAAGCTCAGTCTTTTCGTCATCCCCCGCATCTCCTCGAACAGTGCTACACCAATCACGTGCAACACCGGAATCATCCCCAGACAATAACATGGCCAACCAAGGAGGACTCCTGTCGGAAGACACCCAACAAGCCATCGCCATGCTCCTACGTCACCGAGCCAAGGAAATGGAGGCAGGCCCGGCTACGCCAGCATGCCCAGCAGTCGAAGCCAACTGGTCATACTCGGGCCTGTTTCCCGAGGTCCTAACCCCTAATCCAGGCTACGACGAAGGTAAAATCAAATACCTATTTCAACAACTAGCCACAGCACGAGTTAGCATGCAGCAATCGGGCCGAGACTACCACGACGTCACAACGGTGTTGGGCCTGGCATCTATGTACCCAGCCATGCCGCCTAATCTGCAGAACTACACAGTAAACAGGGCGAACCTACTACTCATCGCCATAACGCATGGATGGGACACAGCACTCCAGGCTTTTGGATCAACCCCTGCGGCGACGGCGTCCATTTTTCTCCCTCAGGGGTTCGTCCCAGCGCCGAAGTATCAGCAAGGATCCCGCTACCAGCGGTACGACAACTCAAGAACACAGCAGCCAAACAAGACAGCCTACTCGGGAGGGGGAAAAGGCCAAAGGGGCCGGGGACGTGGTGCGGATCGCGGAAACCGCTAGCGTTAAAGTTCCTCCCTCTGTCTCGCGCTTGTTTGTGCGCTAAACGACGCCCTCCAGGGCGTTTGGAGTTACCCAAATCTAAATTTAAACCGGTCACTCCTGATACATTAGTATATACACACTAGTACCCTGCGAGGTACATATACATACATGTAACCCTGTAATACTTATAAATTTGAAATAAAGAGCAATGCTCCGGCTGCATCTCTCGCCCCGAGTCTAAAGACTGTACCCCTTCCCTACCACCGGGGCTCAATATATAAGCCGTCGCGTGGTGGGGCTCGGGACAGTCTGGATTCGGATAGCGAGGGGTGCAGCCACAACAACTTTTTCTCTTTTCGATAAAACGTGTTACCCCTCTTGCCACACACGCGTCGGAGCTGGCGGAACACAGGTCAACGCGGCGGTACAATACCCGCAGTGCCTCCGAATCGGGTAGTGTGGATTCAAGCCCTAATCGACTAGTTTCGCTAGAACAGGTGCTTCAGGACACGGATACTCAGGATTCCACACGTCCAGCTTTCGCTTCGCCTCCGCAAGGCCACGATCAAACGGCAAGTTCTCTTCCGCCGTGTGCTATCCACGACTCTTCACGAAGAAGACTCTCATTCGACCAACAGGAAGTTTTAATCCGTGCGGGGCCTAATAACAATACAGATAACAATACAGTAGAAGTGGCGCTTCCCATAATAACGGTTCATCGTGTCTAGCTAAGTGTCATAATAAAGACAAGAGCAGTGACGAAAGCTCAGTCTTTTCGTCATCCCCCGCATCTCCTCGAACAGTGCTACACCAATCACGTGCAACACCGGAATCATCCCCAGACAATAACATGGCCAACCAAGGAGGACTCCTGTCGGAAGACACCCAACAAGCCATCGCCATGCTCCTACGTCACCGAGCCAAGGAAATGGAGGCAGGCCCGGCTACGCCAGCATGCCCAGCAGTCGAAGCCAACTGGTCATACTCGGGCCTGTTTCCCGAGGTCCTAACCCCTAATCCAGGCTACGACGAAGGTAAAATCAAATACCTATTTCAACAACTAGCCACAGCACGAGTTAGCATGCAGCAATCGGGCCGAGACTACCACGACGTCACAACGGTGTTGGGCCTGGCATCTATGTACCCAGCCATGCCGCCTAATCTGCAGAACTACACAGTAAACAGGGCGAACCTACTACTCATCGCCATAACGCATGGATGGGACACAGCACTCCAGGCTTTTGGATCAACCCCTGCGGCGACGGCGTCCATTTTTCTCCCTCAGGGGTTCGTCCCAGCGCCGAAGTATCAGCAAGGATCCCGCTACCAGCGGTACGACAACTCAAGAACACAGCAGCCAAACAAGACAGCCTACTCGGGAGGGGGAAAAGGCCAAAGGGGCCGGGGACGTGGTGCGGATCGCGGAAACCGCTAGCGTTAAAGTTCCTCCCTCTGTCTCGCGCTTGTTTGTGCGCTAAACGACGCCCTCCAGGGCGTTTGGAGTTACCCAAATCTAAATTTAAACCGGTCACTCCTGATACATTAGTATATACACACTAGTACCCTGCGAGGTACATATACATACATGTAACCCTGTAATACTTATAAATTTGAAATAAAGAGCAATGCTCCGGCTGCATCTCTCGCCCCGAGTCTAAAGACTGTACCCCTTCCCTACCACCGGGGCTCAATATATAAGCCGTCGCGTGGTGGGGCTCGGGACAGTCTGGATTCGGATAGCGAGGGGTGCAGCCACAACAACTTTTTCTCTTTTCGATAAAACGTGTTACCCCTCTTGCCACACACGCGTCGGAGCTGGCGGAACACAGGTCAACGCGGCGGTACAATACCCGCAGTGCCTCCGAATCGGGTAGTGTGGATTCAAGCCCTAATCGACTAGTTTCGCTAGAACAGGTGCTTCAGGACACGGATACTCAGGATTCCACACGTCCAGCTTTCGCTTCGCCTCCGCAAGGCCACGATCAAACGGCAAGTTCTCTTCCGCCGTGTGCTATCCACGACTCTTCACGAAGAAGACTCTCATTCGACCAACAGGAAGTTTTAATCCGTGCGGGGCCTAATAACAATACAGATAACAATACAGTAGGAAGTGGCGCTTCCCATAATAACGGTTCATCGTGTCTAGCTAAGTGTCATAATAAAGACAAGAGCAGTGACGAAAGCTCAGTCTTTTCGTCATCCCCCGCATCTCCTCGAACAGTGCTACACCAATCACGTGCAACACCGGAATCATCCCCAGACAATAACATGGCCAACCAAGGAGGACTCCTGTCGGAAGACACCCAACAAGCCATCGCCATGCTCCTACGTCACCGAGCCAAGGAAATGGAGGCAGGCCCGGCTACGCCAGCATGCCCAGCAGTCGAAGCCAACTGGTCATACTCGGGCCTGTTTCCCGAGGTCCTAACCCCTAATCCAGGCTACGACGAAGGTAAAATCAAATACCTATTTCAACAACTAGCCACAGCACGAGTTAGCATGCAGCAATCGGGCCGAGACTACCACGACGTCACAACGGTGTTGGGCCTGGCATCTATGTACCCAGCCATGCCGCCTAATCTGCAGAACTACACAGTAAACAGGGCGAACCTACTACTCATCGCCATAACGCATGGATGGGACACAGCACTCCAGGCTTTTGGATCAACCCCTGCGGCGACGGCGTCCATTTTTCTCCCTCAGGGGTTCGTCCCAGCGCCGAAGTATCAGCAAGGATCCCGCTACCAGCGGTACGACAACTCAAGAACACAGCAGCCAAACAAGACAGCCTACTCGGGAGGGGGAAAAGGCCAAAGGGGCCGGGGACGTGGTGCGGATCGCGGAAACCGCTAGCGTTAAAGTTCCTCCCTCTGTCTCGCGCTTGTTTGTGCGCTAAACGACGCCCTCCAGGGCGTTTGGAGTTACCCAAATCTAAATTTAAACCGGTCACTCCTGATACATTAGTATATACACACTAGTACCCTGCGAGGTACATATACATACATGTAACCCTGTAATACTTATAAATTTGAAATAAAGAGCAATGCTCCGGCTGCATCTCTCGCCCCGAGTCTAAAGACTGTACCCCTTCCCTACCACCGGGGCTCAATATATAAGCCGTCGCGTGGTGGGGCTCGGGACAGTCTGGATTCGGATAGCGAGGGGTGCAGCCACAACAACTTTTTCTCTTTTCGATAAAACGTGTTACCCCTCTTGCCACACACGCGTCGGAGCTGGCGGAACACAGGTCAACGCGGCGGTACAATACCCGCAGTGCCTCCGAATCGGGTAGTGTGGATTCAAGCCCTAATCGACTAGTTTCGCTAGAACAGGTGCTTCAGGACACGGATACTCAGGATTCCACACGTCCAGCTTTCGCTTCGCCTCCGCAAGGCCACGATCAAACGGCAAGTTCTCTTCCGCCGTGTGCTATCCACGACTCTTCACGAAGAAGACTCTCATTCGACCAACAGGAAGTTTTAATCCGTGCGGGGCCTAATAACAATACAGATAACAATACAGTAGGAAGTGGCGCTTCCCATAATAACGGTTCATCGTGTCTAGCTAAGTGTCATAATAAAGACAAGAGCAGTGACGAAAGCTCAGTCTTTTCGTCATCCCCCGCATCTCCTCGAACAGTGCTACACCAATCACGTGCAACACCGGAATCATCCCCAGACAATAACATGGCCAACCAAGGAGGACTCCTGTCGGAAGACACCCAACAAGCCATCGCCATGCTCCTACGTCACCGAGCCAAGGAAATGGAGGCAGGCCCGGCTACGCCAGCATGCCCAGCAGTCGAAGCCAACTGGTCATACTCGGGCCTGTTTCCCGAGGTCCTAACCCCTAATCCAGGCTACGACGAAGGTAAAATCAAATACCTATTTCAACAACTAGCCACAGCACGAGTTAGCATGCAGCAATCGGGCCGAGACTACCACGACGTCACAACGGTGTTGGGCCTGGCATCTATGTACCCAGCCATGCCGCCTAATCTGCAGAACTACACAGTAAACAGGGCGAACCTACTACTCATCGCCATAACGCATGGATGGGACACAGCACTCCAGGCTTTTGGATCAACCCCTGCGGCGACGGCGTCCATTTTTCTCCCTCAGGGGTTCGTCCCAGCGCCGAAGTATCAGCAAGGATCCCGCTACCAGCGGTACGACAACTCAAGAACACAGCAGCCAAACAAGACAGCCTACTCGGGAGGGGGAAAAGGCCAAAGGGGCCGGGGACGTGGTGCGGATCGCGGAAACCGCTAGCGTTAAAGTTCCTCCCTCTGTCTCGCGCTTGTTTGTGCGCTAAACGACGCCCTCCAGGGCGTTTGGAGTTACCCAAATCTAAATTTAAACCGGTCACTCCTGATACATTAGTATATACACACTAGTACCCTGCGAGGTACATATACATACATGTAACCCTGTAATACTTATAAATTTGAAATAAAGAGCAATGCTCCGGCTGCATCTCTCGCCCCGAGTCTAAAGACTGTACCCCTTCCCTACCACCGGGGCTCAATATATAAGCCGTCGCGTGGTGGGGCTCGGGACAGTCTGGATTCGGATAGCGAGGGGTGCAGCCACAACAACTTTTTCTCTTTTCGATAAAACGTGTTACCCCTCTTGCCACACACGCGTCGGAGCTGGCGGAACACAGGTCAACGCGGCGGTACAATACCCGCAGTGCCTCCGAATCGGGTAGTGTGGATTCAAGCCCTAATCGACTAGTTTCGCTAGAACAGGTGCTTCAGGACACGGATACTCAGGATTCCACACGTCCAGCTTTCGCTTCGCCTCCGCAAGGCCACGATCAAACGGCAAGTTCTCTTCCGCCGTGTGCTATCCACGACTCTTCACGAAGAAGACTCTCATTCGACCAACAGGAAGTTTTAATCCGTGCGGGGCCTAATAACAATACAGATAACAATACAGTAGGAAGTGGCGCTTCCCATAATAACGGTTCATCGTGTCTAGCTAAGTGTCATAATAAAGACAAGAGCAGTGACGAAAGCTCAGTCTTTTCGTCATCCCCCGCATCTCCTCGGACAGTGCTACACCAATCACGTGCAACACCGGAATCATCCCCAGACAATAACATGGCCAACCAAGGAGGACTCCTGTCGGAAGACACCCAACAAGCCATCGCCATGCTCCTACGTCACCGAGCCAAGGAAATGGAGGCAGGCCCGGCTACGCCAGCATGCCCAGCAGTCGAAGCCAACTGGTCATACTCGGGCCTGTTTCCCGAGGTCCTAACCCCTAATCCAGGCTACGACGAAAGTAAAATCAAATACCTATTTCAACAACTAGCCACAGCACGAGTTAGCATGCAGCAATCGGGCCGAGACTACCATGACGTCACAACGGTGTTGGGCCTGGCATCTATGTACCCAGCCATGCCGCCTAATCTGCAGAACTACACAGTAAACAGGGCGAACCTACTACTCATCGCCATAACGCATGGATGGGACACAGCACTCCAGGCTTTTGGATCAACCCCTGCGGCGACGGCGTCCATTTTTCTCCCTCAGGGGTTCGTCCCAGCGCCGAAGTATCAGCAAGGATCCCGCTACCAGCGGTACGACAACTCAAGAACACAGCAGCCAAACAAGACAGCCTACTCGGGAGGGGGAAAAGGCCAAAGGGGCCGGGGACGTGGTGCGGATCGCGGAAACCGCTAGCGTTAAAGTTCCTCCCTCTGTCTCGCGCTTGTTTGTGCGCTAAACGACGCCCTCCAGGGCGTTTGGAGTTACCCAAATCTAAATTTAAACCGGTCACTCCTGATACATTAGTATATACACACTAGTACCCTGCGAGGTACATATACATACATGTAACCCTGTAATACTTATAAATTTGAAATAAAGAGCAATGCTCCGGCTGCATCTCTCGCCCCGAGTCTAAAGACTGTACCCCTTCCCTACCACCGGGGCTCAATATATAAGCCGTCGCGTGGTGGGGCTCGGGACAGTCTGGATTCGGATAGCGAGGGGTGCAGCCACAACAACTTTTTCTCTTTTCGATAAAACGTGTTACCCCTCTTGCCACACACGCGTCGGAGCTGGCGGAACACAGGTCAACGCGGCGGTACAATACCCGCAGTGCCTCCGAATCGGGTAGTGTGGATTCAAGCCCTAATCGACTAGTTTCGCTAGAACAGGTGCTTCAGGACACGGATACTCAGGATTCCACACGTCCAGCTTTCGCTTCGCCTCCGCAAGGCCACGATCAAACGGCAAGTTCTCTTCCGCCGTGTGCTATCCACGACTCTTCACGAAGAAGACTCTCATTCGACCAACAGGAAGTTTTAATCCGTGCGGGGCCTAATAACAATACAGATAACAATACAGTAGGAAGTGGCGCTTCCCATAATAACGGTTCATCGTGTCTAGCTAAGTGTCATAATAAAGACAAGAGCAGTGACGAAAGCTCAGTCTTTTCGTCATCCCCCGCATCTCCTCGAACAGTGCTACACCAATCACGTGCAACACCGGAATCATCCCCAGACAATAACATGGCCAACCAAGGAGGACTCCTGTCGGAAGACACCCAACAAGCCATCGCCATGCTCCTACGTCACCGAGCCAAGGAAATGGAGGCAGGCCCGGCTACGCCAGCATGCCCAGCAGTCGAAGCCAACTGGTCATACTCGGGCCTGTTTCCCGAGGTCCTAACCCCTAATCCAGGCTACGACGAAGGTAAAATCAAATACCTATTTCAACAACTAGCCACAGCACGAGTTAGCATGCAGCAATCGGGCCGAGACTACCACGACGTCACAACGGTGTTGGGCCTGGCATCTATGTACCCAGCCATGCCGCCTAATCTGCAGAACTACACAGTAAACAGGGCGAACCTACTACTCATCGCCATAACGCATGGATGGGACACAGCACTCCAGGCTTTTGGATCAACCCCTGCGGCGACGGCGTCCATTTTTCTCCCTCAGGGGTTCGTCCCAGCGCCGAAGTATCAGCAAGGATCCCGCTACCAGCGGTACGACAACTCAAGAACACAGCAGCCAAACAAGACAGCCTACTCGGGAGGGGGAAAAGGCCAAAGGGGCCGGGGACGTGGTGCGGATCGCGGAAACCGCTAGCGTTAAAGTTCCTCCCTCTGTCTCGCGCTTGTTTGTGCGCTAAACGACGCCCTCCAGGGCGTTTGGAGTTACCCAAATCTAAATTTAAACCGGTCACTCCTGATACATTAGTATATACACACTAGTACCCTGCGAGGTACATATACATACATGTAACCCTGTAATACTTATAAATTTGAAATAAAGAGCAATGCTCCGGCTGCATCTCTCGCCCCGAGTCTAAAGACTGTACCCCTTCCCTACCACCGGGGCTCAATATATAAGCCGTCGCGTGGTGGGGCTCGGGACAGTCTGGATTCGGATAGCGAGGGGTGCAGCCACAACAACTTTTTCTCTTTTCGATAAAACGTGTTACCCCTCTTGCCACACACGCGTCGGAGCTGGCGGAACACAGGTCAACGCGGCGGTACAATACCCGCAGTGCCTCCGAATCGGGTAGTGTGGATTCAAGCCCTAATCGACTAGTTTCGCTAGAACAGGTGCTTCAGGACACGGATACTCAGGATTCCACACGTCCAGCTTTCGCTTCGCCTCCGCAAGGCCACGATCAAACGGCAAGTTCTCTTCCGCCGTGTGCTATCCACGACTCTTCACGAAGAAGACTCTCATTCGACCAACAGGAAGTTTTAATCCGTGCGGGGCCTAATAACAATACAGATAACAATACAGTAGGAAGTGGCGCTTCCCATAATAACGGTTCATCGTGTCTAGCTAAGTGTCATAATAAAGACAAGAGCAGTGACGAAAGCTCAGTCTTTTCGTCATCCCCCGCATCTCCTCGAACAGTGCTACACCAATCACGTGCAACACCGGAATCATCCCCAGACAATAACATGGCCAACCAAGGAGGACTCCTGTCGGAAGACACCCAACAAGCCATCGCCATGCTCCTACGTCACCGAGCCAAGGAAATGGAGGCAGGCCCGGCTACGCCAGCATGCCCAGCAGTCGAAGCCAACTGGTCATACTCGGGCCTGTTTCCCGAGGTCCTAACCCCTAATCCAGGCTACGACGAAGGTAAAATCAAATACCTATTTCAACAACTAGCCACAGCACGAGTTAGCATGCAGCAATCGGGCCGAGACTACCACGACGTCACAACGGTGTTGGGCCTGGCATCTATGTACCCAGCCATGCCGCCTAATCTGCAGAACTACACAGTAAACAGGGCGAACCTACTACTCATCGCCATAACGCATGGATGGGACACAGCACTCCAGGCTTTTGGATCAACCCCTGCGGCGACGGCGTCCATTTTTCTCCCTCAGGGGTTCGTCCCAGCGCCGAAGTATCAGCAAGGATCCCGCTACCAGCGGTACGACAACTCAAGAACACAGCAGCCAAACAAGACAGCCTACTCGGGAGGGGGAAAAGGCCAAAGGGGCCGGGGACGTGGTGCGGATCGCGGAAACCGCTAGCGTTAAAGTTCCTCCCTCTGTCTCGCGCTTGTTTGTGCGCTAAACGACGCCCTCCAGGGCGTTTGGAGTTACCCAAATCTAAATTTAAACCGGTCACTCCTGATACATTAGTATATACACACTAGTACCCTGCGAGGTACATATACATACATGTAACCCTGTAATACTTATAAATTTGAAATAAAGAGCAATGCTCCGGCTGCATCTCTCGCCCCGAGTCTAAAGACTGTACCCCTTCCCTACCACCGGGGCTCAATATATAAGCCGTCGCGTGGTGGGGCTCGGGACAGTCTGGATTCGGATAGCGAGGGGTGCAGCCACAACAACTTTTTCTCTTTTCGATAAAACGTGTTACCCCTCTTGCCACACACGCGTCGGAGCTGGCGGAACACAGGTCAACGCGGCGGTACAATACCCGCAGTGCCTCCGAATCGGGTAGTGTGGATTCAAGCCCTAATCGACTAGTTTCGCTAGAACAGGTGCTTCAGGACACGGATACTCAGGATTCCACACGTCCAGCTTTCGCTTCGCCTCCGCAAGGCCACGATCAAACGGCAAGTTCTCTTCCGCCGTGTGCTATCCACGACTCTTCACGAAGAAGACTCTCATTCGACCAACAGGAAGTTTTAATCCGTGCGGGGCCTAATAACAATACAGATAACAATACAGTAGGAAGTGGCGCTTCCCATAATAACGGTTCATCGTGTCTAGCTAAGTGTCATAATAAAGACAAGAGCAGTGACGAAAGCTCAGTCTTTTCGTCATCCCCCGCATCTCCTCGAACAGTGCTACACCAATCACGTGCAACACCGGAATCATCCCCAGACAATAACATGGCCAACCAAGGAGGACTCCTGTCGGAAGACACCCAACAAGCCATCGCCATGCTCCTACGTCACCGAGCCAAGGAAATGGAGGCAGGCCCGGCTACGCCAGCATGCCCAGCAGTCGAAGCCAACTGGTCATACTCGGGCCTGTTTCCCGAGGTCCTAACCCCTAATCCAGGCTACGACGAAGGTAAAATCAAATACCTATTTCAACAACTAGCCACAGCACGAGTTAGCATGCAGCAATCGGGCCGAGACTACCACGACGTCACAACGGTGTTGGGCCTGGCATCTATGTACCCAGCCATGCCGCCTAATCTGCAGAACTACACAGTAAACAGGGCGAACCTACTACTCATCGCCATAACGCATGGATGGGACACAGCACTCCAGGCTTTTGGATCAACCCCTGCGGCGACGGCGTCCATTTTTCTCCCTCAGGGGTTCGTCCCAGCGCCGAAGTATCAGCAAGGATCCCGCTACCAGCGGTACGACAACTCAAGAACACAGCAGCCAAACAAGACAGCCTACTCGGGAGGGGGAAAAGGCCAAAGGGGCCGGGGACGTGGTGCGGATCGCGGAAACCGCTAGCGTTAAAGTTCCTCCCTCTGTCTCGCGCTTGTTTGTGCGCTAAACGACGCCCTCCAGGGCGTTTGGAGTTACCCAAATCTAAATTTAAACCGGTCACTCCTGATACATTAGTATATACACACTAGTACCCTGCGAGGTACATATACATACATGTAACCCTGTAATACTTATAAATTTGAAATAAAGAGCAATGCTCCGGCTGCATCTCTCGCCCCGAGTCTAAAGACTGTACCCCTTCCCTACCACCGGGGCTCAATATATAAGCCGTCGCGTGGTGGGGCTCGGGACAGTCTGGATTCGGATAGCGAGGGGTGCAGCCACAACAAGATCAGATCCTGTTCGACTGTCCACGAGACCTCGCCCGCGCCCGGTTATATAGTCGAGGCGGGTGGTCCCGTGCACAGCCGCAGGCTCCGGCCGAGAGGAAGAACCGGGCATGATAGCCTTTATTTATAGACAAGCTTGTACTGTACTCCCCAAGCGTAAGGATTACAATGTCCGTTGAACTAAACCCCAAGGGGAGGGTGTGTTAACAAGAAATAACAAGTTCGTCTACTGCGGTATCTTGGGTTGCCAGGTGGATTCTATGGAACACATCACGACTTGGTTTGTCCGCGACATTTTCTGCTGTAGGTGTCCATTCTGTGGTCCATAAGTTATCTGGGTATCGTCTGAAGAGGGACCAGTAGATTCGCCTTGCTGTAGGGTCTCGGAATAACAGTCCTGTTCCTTTGCGGAGGCTGAATACCGCCGAAGTGTTGTCCATCCTGAGAGTGGTGAATATCGGGGCGTCGTGACGTCCAAACATCCATTCAAGGGCGAGTAGCCCAGCTATTCCCTCCGCCCGGTTTATTTCCGATGGTTGTTGAAAGACTTGCGCATATGCATCTCGTGTGGTGACGTCAACTGCCGCAATGCTGTTGGGGGTGGCGTCCGAGTATACGAGGTGCCGCGTTGGAGGTGGGCGCATGGGCCGTGGCGCTTCGGGGGATGCATTTTGCAAAAATTCTATTAGATAGTCGGAGTTCCGTGCTCGAAGGGCGTCTGCTATAAACATTGGCCATCGTAGGCTGAATGCAAGCCATTGGACGTATCCAATAATACGCTCCATATCTTTGTCGGATGCCTTTGGTACCAGTCGTGCCCACTCGCGCAATTTAGTTATCGAGCCCAGTGTTGCCTGGAGTGTCCCCCTCGGGATGTCCACAGTTAATCCCAGGTAGGGGAGCCGTACACATGGATTTAGAACACTCTTGGTATTGATCTGGCATCCCATAAGCTGCAACCACCGAATGGCGTCCTTAAGTCGTTGAGGTTCGTGGCTGGCTAATAACCAGTCATCTAAGTACACAATCCCGAATATATTAAGCCGCGCACAAATGGTGTCGATTAAAGTTTGACCTGCCCGTTGCATTAGGTAGGGTGCTAATGCATGTCCCATAGGCAAACGCGTGAACTTGTAATATTGATCTTTGTAGAAGAGTCCGTGGAAGTGTTGAGTCCGTTCCGAGAGTTTGATATGATAGAAACCACTTTTTAGATCAATCTTTACCGCGAACCAGTGTGGGCGGATTGCTTGGAGGGCTCGACCCGCCCCGAGCAGGCTAAACTTGGGGGCCACTATATATGGGGTCCACTCGCTGTAGTCCATGATCAATCTCATCGCCCCAGATGACTTGGGGACAATGAGCCACTTAGGTGCAGAAACGCACTTACCTGGGGTAAGTAATCCATGCTGTAAGAAGTCCTGAACAACCAAGTCCATCTGGGGCGATGGTGGCGTCCTGTGGAACAGCGGGGGCGCACCCGCTGGTCGGGGAAGGTCGATCCCTTCCGACGTGATTCGGTGGAACCACAGCTGGTTGACGGAATTGCCCAGGCGCAAAGGGCGGAATGGAGGCACCGAGGTAGATTCAAAGCGTAGATCTCTAAGAGGGACGTGATCACGAATGAGAAGGTCAGGCATCGTTCCAATTTGTTTGGTCAGGACGAAACCGCTTGGTGTGTCCTGTTCATCCTCGGTATCGGAACGTCGATCATCCTCGTCTGGAGGGTTGTCTTGATCGTCGTTCCCCTCGTCGTTCTCGCTATGGTCACCCGCCTCCTCCGCCTCGTCACCCATCTGATCCCAGCCAGACCGCATCCGTTCTATTCGGCGTACGCCAGGGGTGTTTTCCGGTACGTCAATGAAATATCTTCGGGCGCCATCCCGGATGGTGTACGGTGTAAAATCGATTACTTCGTCCACGACGTCTTCTATCGTATTGGTTGTCGGGAAGATCAAGAAGTCGTCCAGCTCATCCAGGAGGTCGTCATATTCCTTCAGGGTGGAGGCGTCGAAGGCAGCCAGTAGATCGGTCACTGGGATGTCTAAGATGTCTTCCGCTGTCGGCCAGTCCTCTGGGGGCAGAGGTTCTGGAACGGGCGCCAGGTCGTGAGCCCCGGCTGTCGAGGTACCCGCTAATCGACGACGCAAATCCCGGCACCTATGGCGCGGCCTCCACCGTGCCATGTCCGATTGACGGGAAGCGAGAACAACACACACACCATTCACAACCACCCGCCTCGACTATATAACCGGGCGCGGGCGAGGTCTCGTGGACAGTCGAACAGGATCTGACCGGGAGGAAGACCACAACAACTTTGTGCGCGTTTCTTACGCGATTCCTCGGGCCTCGTTCGGCTGCCCAGTTCTCATAAATTCTTTCACCGTCAACTCTATGTTTTTCAAAGTGCAACCAGTTTAAGTGAATAGTGTGTGTGTTGTTCTCGCTTCCCGTCAATCGGACATGGCACGGTGGAGGCCGCGCCATAGGTGCCGGGATTTGCGTCGTCGATTAGCGGGTACCTCGAC
>CAMDTW010000236.1:0-101402 GCA_945910005.1 Isoperla grammatica | reverse complement strand
GTAATCCCAATATGCATTGATGATATTTGGCTTTTACGTCCCATATTGTTGCAACTTTGACTAATCGAGACGATGAGTGGGCAGAATATGAAGACGAAGATGAAAAAAACGCCCCATGTCCAAATCAGATCCATTACACATTGCTGGGGTCGTCATAAGGGGAGTCCAAAAGCAAGAATTAGAGCCACTTGCATAATTAGAATATGCACCATTCTTCAACGAAGTTGTGTAAATTGCACTAGTTTTCACTCATTCTTAGCTGGGGCTCGCTCTTTTATTCGAGAGCAAACCAAATTTAAAATCCGTTTGTTTGTATGAAACCAACAATTAAATACTCCTTTTCTACATATTTAGAATGCCTGACGTTTCAAAGAAAGGTTATAATTTCTACGGTCCGCAGCTGACTATCATTAAAGCACCGCCTTACGCAGAAGAGATTGCCTAAACCCTAATATATTCCACTTCTGTCCACTGTTTACACGGTGGGACTCGAGTCCAGGCAGTGCTACCAATCATCCGACATAATTTGATTCTAGTAACACCAATCAATCGCTCTGCCCACCGTCTTTCCGGAAACTCTGGTGTTTCCCTCCCCCCTCCCCTCTTCCAGTAATGACCGAGTCCACCTCCGGGGTTGTTGGGGTGTAATATTAGGGTGTTTTACTCAGAATGTCGTTAGTGGGAAACTAACGACGGTCAGGCAGCCAGGGCGATCACCGGATATGTGACTTATTAGCTGAATAACTTGAGGGGGAAGATTACATGTTAACGATAACGATTGAATTTAGATTGTTGATGGTATAGAAAACATTTGGAGAGTTTGTGACAGTCTGTGTGGGGGTCGGAACACCTTTCGAAAATATAAAATATCCAATTTGATTCTAATGCCGACATTACACGACTCAATACTTCCGTCAAACTTATTGAATTCAAGAACAAAAGCGAATCAAAAACAGTTTGGTAAAAAACTGCAACAATATAGCTTCTATTAATTGATGCTTTTTGTCCTTGAATTCAATAAGTTTGACGAAAGTATTGAACCATGTAATGTGGGTATTATTGCTCTATTATTGCAATCATGTTATTTGAGAAAATGACGGATGATAGATGAAGATGAAGGACGATTACAAAAATTCCCGTGCCTTGTGCGGGATTCAAACCCACATACTGCATAAGCCACCACTGACGGATTTTTAAAATTACAGGAATATGAACACTTTAGTATATTTTTTGGAAACAAATCAAATGCATTTTTCCGGCGACGAATGTAAAGAAAACTGATGGTCACAATTTAGGTATAGGTACCCCGTGTTTATCATTGTATGATCGTAAAGAAAATGTAAGACGAAACATGTCACTATTGCTGGTTACACTTTTGTTCTAAGCTATTTGTTGGTTTTCAAAGAGATTGATTGGTTTGTTTGCCATAGTGAAAACAATCTAACCGACGAATAAGTGGTATTATACATTGTTATACCAGGTCTTACAATAGGCCACATAAAACCGACAAGCAAACAAGTCTCCTTATGTGAGATTGTAGGCCTATCTCTAACTGAGTACTTCACTTTACAGTAGTACACCCACAACGGCTTAGTTGGCTGACTAACCAAACTTGGAGTTGGAGCGAAATCTTCACTCGAAGTTTAATTAGAGAATCCGGAATTCACTGATTTAGTAAATTTAGCTTCCAGAAACTCCAACTGACTTTAACACCCACTGTTCTAAACTGCTTTACCGAACTCTACACGATATTTTTGAAAATAAATTCAACTTGAACCGTAAGAAATCTCCTCCGAAAGTTCCCAGCCAGTACGACAGGTCGTAACCCTAGCACACACCTTCTAGCAGAAGGGTAAATTTATGCTTGTTCTTCGCTGAAGGAGGCTTTTACCACCTTTTACCTTCTTTCTGCCAAAGATTTATCGACTTTCAGTAGAACATACAATTAAAAGCTAAAACTAATGGATTAAAATTACATATACCGGGAAACCTGCAGTGTACACACACAAATTGAACACACCTATCTCCCTCATCTACCCTAAAATAAATTTCCAGAAATTCTAGCCCTCTCCGAAGTGACCGGGCGAAAGTGCGGTAACGCCCAACAAACTGACAAGTGGGGGGGGGGGGGGGGAAGGGGGGGTATGTTTGGGAGAGGGGGGGGGGAGGTCGCCAAATAACGAGAAGCCATCCGAACGCTTCACACGTACCGTACAGTAGTACTATAAAAGTAAAACTGTTGCAAGAATTATTGGTCAATAAAAGGGCGAGGATACATTTATATGAGACCCTTGGGGTTTATATCACCCTAGCTAGCTAGTTTCACAATACGGAATGAGATATGGATGGAGATAAAAACATTAATATCCAATATGACTGTGTGTTTTAAGAATGTTTACGTTTTATGGTGTCCTTCTATGAATCTGACAGTTTAATTGACGCGTCCCAGTATTATTCTGATATCACCTTCCCTACTCCATTCCTCTCTCACGCACTCTCACATCGTCCTGAGTTCCTAGTCTAATTTCAACCCATACGTTAAGACTGTACTGTAAAAGTGTACAACCAATACAACAAACAAAACACATACAAAATTGTTATTGCAGATAAATTTGATATTGTTCCGAGTTTGTTTTCAACACAGTTTTCCCGAAATATTTTTTGCTTTTTTGATTTTTATGTACATTGCATGTACTTTCCAGTGTGAGTTTTCCTTCGGGGGGGGGGGGGGGTGTTACTCTGAGTATTTTGGTGAGAGCTATTTAGGTAGTATAGGGGTGAGAACTGAGAAGCAATGAAGTGGGAGTGGGAGTGAGACTTGGGAACGATGGAGTGTTTGATGAGATGAGAGTTTGAACAGATTACAATGGCGTAAACTTAATACCCTGAGAAGTCCCCCCCCCCCGCGGGTAAACCGCATATCCTGGATCCGATAAGCAATATGGCATTAGCAATGAAGGGGCTGAAATGTTCTAGGACTCATCAGTATTATCTATACGATAGTTGTAATTAAATATTTTACATGAACATCTATAAGAAAAGTGGAAGTGTCTCATGATAAATCAAACATTTTCTATATTTCGTCTTCATCTAAAAGAATATCATCGGGTGGGGGGGGGGGGGAGAGAAAGGGGGTGTACTTCAAAGTTCAAACTACGTGCCTAGGCTGTGGTAGCTAAACGCTTCGCATTAGACAATCACATTATTCAATTTTAGCCCCCTTCCCCCATAATTGCCATTAGGACAACTGGAGCGGTTGTTATGTCAGAGTGAATATTGAATAATAGATGTGCGCATTTATGAACATACAGATATTTTAGTGTTGAGGAAAACAGCGAAGACTACTCCGTAGTAGATCTTGATGAAATAGCTAGCCGTGCATTATTCCAGAAGTTTGAACCCCATTACTTCTTGTCTTAGGAATAAGTAAACGGTGACTTTGGAGCCGTTCTAGCAACGAAGCACTCAATAAATTCAAAATAAATTTGTTCAGAATCGGTCTTGTTGATTCTGACATTTGTCCGCAGGTGTTCGCACTGTCCAATCACTGATTCATATGTTTCGTATTTGAAATATCGATCTTTGATTGGTTATCGCTCACTCGTCGATGGAGTTCGGAGCCTACAGGGTTGGTTTAGTCGCTTTAAGATTAAAGTACCCGACTGAAAATCAGTGTCGTTACTGAGTGGGTATGGACTCTTAATGTGAATTTATTTATTTGTATTTATTTAAATCAGAAGACAAAGGGAGGCCTGCAATCTGCAACCAGTATCATTATTTTGTTTTTCTTTGAAATGTATAATGTAACCTTGGGTGAGTTCTGATTTTTGTAACAATTGTCTACATGTGCAAATACGTATACTACGCCGGGAATCGAACCCCGAACCTACTGAATTCGAACTAAGAATACACCTACAGCTGCACCAAACAAATGATCTTGTTCTGAATGCATTATATTATGTAACAACCGATTCCTGTACTTTGGGAGTCTCTCTATCAAAAAACATAAAAACTCTTCTCGCTCCGCCCCCAATGATATCATTTGCTATCGTCTCTTGAGGCTCCTCCCCTTTCCCCCGTCCCCGTCGTGTCCCCGTCACCGTCTGTGTTTCCCCCCATCCATTACATCGCACAGGCTGTGGTTCTATAGACTGCTCACTGCTCAGTATCACCATGGCAGTGTGTTGTGTTAATTGAGCCCGTATTGTCAAACGATTTCACTTCCTACTTCCCAGAATATAAACAACAGACCTCTGAAAAGTGATTCCAAGAAATTGTAACGTACATATACGCAGGGACAACCCAAGTTCCAACGCGTAATTCCCTCGGTTTTTGTGTACGTTGTAATTATGATTGATAACAATCTTATCATTACTGTTATTTTTTATTGCACACTTCCGTTTGGAAAAATTACGTAGAAGTGCTAATGGTTGTCACACAATTATCACTGTAGATTTTCATGTAATCATTTATGTATTCTAAGTAAGCGAAACACACGGGGGAGGAAGATGATTTCGAAATGTCATTCGCCTACAAAAAAAAAAAAAAAAACATTTTACATTTTACATAACGTGGATTGTTCGAGAACTTACGGGAAGGTTGCACTGTTACCTAATCTACGTATAAGTTGTGTTAGCTTCTTGCAAGTCAGCAAGACAACACGAAACAAATGAATTGAACTGGTGGACAAACCACAGATTATCAACACAATAACATTGTTGTTGTGAGAGAAAAAGTTGTCAGTAACCGTGGAGAATTCCACAAGTTCAAGTTTTTGACGTCACCTGATTCCGACATAAAAACATACTTAATTTTTGTCTCATTAGAATTCATGTCGTTCGCGATGAATCAAGCTGCCTGGGAACAAATCCTAATAAGCGTGACACCCAGGGACGTGGGTTCGAATCCCGTATAAGGCACGGGTTTCTGTAACAGTCCTTTATCTTCATCTTCGTCTCGATTATCTATCACCCGCCATCGTCTCGATTATGTATTATGATCGTATTCGTCTCGTATTATGATTGTAATAATAAAGACGTAAAGCAACAAGAATCATAACCATAAATCATCATCATCTCTTATATCAAGGAATCGTTTATATGTCTGCGTAATTTGCATTCATGTAACTTATTTGTCATAATTGGTTGTGCAATTAATTATTTAATTAATTAATAACCATGCAAATGAAGCTAGTTACTAATTAGTCATTACTGTCAATTACCAAGATCTAAATAAGATGGAATTACATTTCTTTTGTCTGTCAACCATCTCATATGAATAATTATCTTTCGCAAGAATCTTTCTATAGAATATACAATGACGTATTGCGGTATTGAATATGATTGACAAACACATACAGCACTTACACGATGCTGAAGTACAATCTATCTTATATATTTAAGAAACGTTATTAAATACAAAAAATATACCCCCCCCCCCCCCAACCTCCTCCCAAAGATGAAATCATCTCGGATTTATAATGATGATACTTTAACGGATTTAGATAATCACCGTAATATTTATTACCTATACCCATTTACCCCGTTTACTATGTGCTTCGATGCTATAACGGCTCTAAAGTCTCACTAAACGAATAGAATTAATTTCTGACGTTAAAAACACCAGCCCGAACGGTGAATCAAACCCTGGACCTTCTGAATTGGAAGCATGAAAAACCATCAGAACAACAAGCCAAACACCTCGACTACCGAAGATTAATAACTTATAGTTAGGGCCAGTTTCACCAAACTTTAATCCGGCGATTTGCTGTTAATCGGCGATCAAAAATGGCGTCCGGTAGAAGCCACCATGCATTTTGTATGTAATGTTGGTTGAAACCATGGTAACCAATCCGAGATTAGTAAATCGGCCGATTAACAAGTTTGGTGAATTAGGACCTTAGTATTCTAGGGTTCGAACCTGGTACCACAGATAATAACATATTCTCTGCGCTGGAATAAGGGAATATATTACTCAAGCATAAATGTGAAGGTTTCTGTGGGGGGGAGGAGTTGCATATATTCAATTTATGATTATTCCGAAAATATTACAATTTTAATTTTCTCTCTTTCATAAACGAGGTTTAGCTGTTTTATAGTGTTTCTTGGTATATACCCCGCACGTCTTGTGATAGGCTGTGGGCATGTGAGACAGACAGCGCCCATAAACCCTACCGAGAAGAAGACATAACCACACCGAGCAGTGACATTCATTCATGCTCTTCACACATCCGCAGACGGAAACAAAACAAGATAATTGCCCTTTCTCGGTAAGACGTCGTTTCGCTCTCTTGTTGGTTGAAAAGTTTACGACCCATCGTAAGAAGTAATGTGGTAATGTCAATCATGGAGGCGAGCAATGAGCTCGAGAGACAGACTTACCACCTCCAGATGTCTACCAGTGGAGGCGAGCAAAGAGCTCAAGTGACAGACTTACCACCTCCAGATGTCTACCAGTGGAGGCGAGCAAAGAGCTCGAGTGACAGACTTACCACCTCCAGATGTCTACCAGTGGAGGCGAGCAAAGAGCTCTAGTGACAGACTTACCACCTCCAGATGTCTACCAGTGGAGGCGAGCAAAGAGCTCGAGGGACAGACTTACCACCTCCAGATATCAAGTTTGCAAAGAGTTAGTGACAGACTTACCACACAGTCATAGTCTTACCACCTCTACCTATGGAGGCGGGCAAAGAGTTTAATAAGTGACAGACGTACCACCTCCAAATATCAAGCTTTCAAAGGGCTTAAGTGAGAGACTTACCACCTCCAGAAGTCTGACAATGGAGCCATGTACAATACTTTAATTAAATGTAGTCATATAGACTTACCAACCTCCATATGTACTCAGTTTTATGATTATCACTTCTTGGGAGCTAAATCCAATCAGTATGCAGTACACAGAATTTCAGTTTCATTTACGTTTTTTTGTGTATATAAAAGTATAACAGAGAAAAGAAAAAAAAGAAAAATGAATGTGATTTGTTGGAATTTGATTAGTTCTGATACTGAGTGATACGTATCAATTTTCATATTGGCGAACCGTTAAGGATTCCAAACATTGAATACGACATTGTTACGTTGTTCTGTATTGTTCTGTAATACTCAGAATCTTGTGAAAATAGCTATAGAGGAAGTTAGACCATGCAGTAAGGAAGCGCGTGTACGACCTCATTACCGGTTTCTGAATAAAAACAAATACGTCCACGTTATTTAGGTTTTAAACGTTTAATAGAAAAGTAAACAATAGCAATAAAAAACACATAATAATTAGAGGTACGTGAAAATAGCCTTTTGTATAATAGATGCTATACAAGTACATTGAAATTTTTGTAAACGCTATACAAAGCGTTATTTTTAACTAAAATTATGTTTTTCTGTGCATGCGTATTTTATGTTAGTTTGACATTGTATCTTACATTGTGTGGCTTGGTTTCAATTCTATACATGTTAATGTTTCCCCTGTGGCATAACTGGCAAAGTGCTACAAAATGGTTAGTTTTGGAAATGGAAGTGCTATGAATCCATTATCAAAATGCTATTTTCACGAACCTCTAATAATAATGGAATGTAAAATCAAGAAGAATATGTAATGATGGACATTGGGAATAATAATACGAGAGAGGATGTGGTTGTTGAACATTATCAGTGGGCAAACCAAGTAATGGCGGCCTTCAATTTGCAGTACCAATCCGACATCTAATCCTTTTATAGAACCTATTCCAATATCTTTCACTACACCAACATACAACAGTATGACCTAAATCACACTACTCCCAGAATAGCCGCCTAATAAACTACACTAACGTCACTTTGGGTGGGACAATATTATTACGTTTCGAGTGAAACCTGCGCAAAAGTCAAGCCTGCAGAACACGCCCGAAATTTCCAAGTATATGTAATGATAATTACACTATAATACAGTAATGACACTAACAAGCGAGGCCGCTGGCAAGTCTGACAAATCACGCGATTACCCTCATTCTATGAATCGAGAATGTTATATTATACGCTTTTACCTAAATGAAGCTTCTGGTAGAGGAAGGGGTGGAGGTGGAGGAAGAGGAAGAAGTGGAGGAAGAGAAGGAGAAGAAGTGTTTCGTCCCTAACGAAGACGGAGTCACAAGTTGTACGATGATAGTCTTTCGCGGCCCGAAGTATACTACGTAAATATTGATATGAAGGAGCTGTTTTATTTCTCGAGAGACAGCGGTGAGCTACGTGTGGTCCAGTAAGGGTGACAGCATGATTGTCTAATGATTAAAATTGCTGTATATGCTGCTTTAAAATTGTCATACAGGGAAACCGATATTCCGTACGATAACATGCGGATTATACTTAAACTGAGGAGACTTATGAGAAAAATGAAAGAATGGAGAGTAATCTCAAATCAATGGACGGATCGATAACATTATAAAAAGCTCATTTTGAAAATGCAAATTTTTCTTTGTGATTCCAACATTAATATGCATGAATCGCTTCCAGTCGTCGTTAACGCCTCTGTTTGGAATTCGTGTATATATATTCTAGAAAACATTTAGTTTTATTTATACTAATTCGTTGTTTTACTACTGCATCTACTTGAATATTATGATCAAAGAAAAATAATATTATACCTTTATAAAAATGAATATCAGGGATTTCCTAGTAAACTATTACGGAATCTTTATTTACGTAATATAATAGTTAGTACATTTCCAAGACTCCATTAGTCTATAGAGCCTAGTGCTTCGAAATGACTTCTGGGAATAACTCAGTTAATTGTTACGTTTGACACACAAAAAAACCGACACGGCTTCCCATGTTTTTATTTGACCGACTGAGCTCTGCTCTGCTCTCGGATCGCATCTTCCGTCCTCAATTGAGTAACAACAACTCCTCAATTTACTAACAACAACTAAGGGGGGAACACAGAATGTCAACCTGCAGAAACTCATCTACAAGGAAGTAAAAGGAAGCCGCTATCTATCTCTGGTGCAGAAACTCGAACATTAGGCGCGATACTTTTGGCGGTAAAGGCGATAAGATAACGCGCCATCAGAACACGGGTTAGGGGGTCATCCACTGTTGGGTTATACCTTTGGCGGTAAATGCGATAAGATAACGTGCTATAAGGGGTTATCTACTGTCGAGTTTCTGCAGGTCGACTTTACGGGTACCGATACCCCAACTAAGGACGTGTCCGAATACTCCCAAAATGACGTCCATTCTTATTCTTGGTCTTGATTTTCACGTCATCAATCGTCTAACTAAGTACTGCAATCTCTACGTGGAATACACTATAGGGTACAATACACATTAAAAAGAAGTATACAATTAAGTTGGTAATATTGAACTTGAAAGTATGAGACAATTCATAGTTCCCACGTGACGTCACAGCGGCCATGATTGCGACACAATTGGTAAGGCCCAATCCTAGATCATTGACAAATACTATTCAAATTCAATAAATAAGCCTTATTTATAATTTCAAAAGTAAACATAAGTAATACAAAAATTAAAAATTACGACACACCAATTTTATTTGAAAAAACACGCTGAATTTTAAAGTACTAAGAATTTCTGTGTTCTACCACAACAGCCTTCAATTGTTTTTCCATGGCAACGTCAAAGTTTGATCACAAATGTGGCCGCCACGCGCAAAGATGTGACGTACGTTCAACCTATGAATACTGGGGTTGTTATGTAGGGGCAACATTAGATTAATTAAAGATAAATAATGTACATCGGCAATTGGAGACGCCAAATAAAAATGAACACATATTGTTTATGACTGTATGTATGTGTGATATGAGTGTGTATGTGCAAAGAGTAATGCGGAAGAGTAGTATAAGACACATGAATATAATATACATTTCGTTCAATGTGCGGCAATTCCATGAAATCTTTGAAACATTTCCACGAATTACGCTGTAATATATTTCCTAACTGAAACTCAAACATACATTTGCTTTGATGTTGATAATGATAAGTAAAGGGAAACTCACTTTTCTCTCTCTCTCTCTCTGCTTGACTTCCCAATAACAAAGTCAACCCGTCTCATGTTGTATAAATAACACATATCAAACATTATTTACCAACTAGTAAGCGGAATTCTATTTTGGTTTCGTCCAAACGAATCGGAGCGACACTTTTGTTTATCATTATATAGGAAAAATGTATTTATGTTTTAGAGAGAGCAATAATTTACCTCTTCGGTTCCCGGAACTACTCTGAAAAAGCAAGTGGTTTGTGAGGAGAGGGTAAAACTCAAACACTGTGTAGTATGCACACCGATATTTGGGCAGCCAAGCTGAATCCAACCACTGTGTACACACACGGAGTATTTCCGCGTCTGCACACACAATGCACACTGCACACTGGTTCTGGACAAACACGGTATCGAGTTTATTTACAAATTGTTTGAGGTTCAAGAAAAACAGATTTATGTTTGACTTTCCCATGCAGAGTATAAAACAAACAAAAAATACGGGTTACATTCAGATTCCAATATACAGAAGGTTGCAGGGGGGTTCGTTCCCACTTCTGGGAGGGGGGGGGGGGGGGGGGGGGGGGTCGTCTTCTAGCTACCCCATCACGGGGTTAATATGGGTTTGATCAAATATTGCATGGATAACGACGTTTAGATGACGTTGAGTTATCGGCCAAATTCAAAGTAGTTGTTATTAGGTGAAATGGCACCTGAGGTTAACTTCTGGTAATTTTACATAGTATAGCACGGCCACGTGGGTATAGTAATAGATCTCTTACAGCAATAAGTAAGATAGTATCAGGACCGATTCATAGTCGGCCCCTACACCTAGGGGCACCCATTGTTGATATGGATTTGTTTTGTTTATGGGAAATAACATGCAAACAATTGTTACCTTGGTAACAATGGGCGCCCCTAGGTGTAGGGGCCGACTATGAATTCCAACCTTAGTTTCAATCACTGACGTTTTTCCCAAATATCTAGTACAATTTGGTTGCGGTAAGTTTTTTTGACGGTAACGCGCAAGAAAACGTGCAAGCAAGTTTCCGTCAAAAACCTTAACGCAACCAAATTTTACTAGATAATCGGGAAAAACGTTAGTGATTCGCACTTGTTAAGTTGGAAACTAATTGTGGGCGGTCCTGACTCCCCTGACACTATCTTACTTCTGGGTGTGAGATAGAAACACGTGACAATTAAATAAGAAAATAATTGAGTTATGAATCAAGCCCGGGGAGTTGGGTGGGTGACTTGACCACACACGGAAGACCTGGGTTTAACTCCCAGTCGGGGCTAGATTCTATAAAGTTGTAATTCAATCAACTATATCTACATCGACAGTGTTGAAGGAAAAGTGGGCGGGGCAAACCCACCTATTGTCGGAAAAAGAACAAGGAAAATCTTGAATGATTTGTTACGTACCTTCCCCTTAAAATCGTTATTCCAGTTCCGTGGAAGCTCTCGCAAGACCGGCTTGCAGACTTCAACAACATGTCTACAACATTGAGCAACATTGGGGACAGATCGCGATGTCAACTTTTCAGAAAAGTAAAATCTCGACGTGTTTTTTTCTTCGTGTAATCAATGCGTGTTTTGGTTTCACACAGATCTCCATTCGTTTCTCTTCTCTGACAATCTATTCGTTATAACATATTCATTACTTTACTTTGCATTTTCTACATTATGCTACATGTATTCCAATCTCAGCTAGTCCCGAAGCGAATTTTATGAATTTTTAGATACCTTTTAACCAATTTTGCGACGTTATAGTCATAGTTATAGCAAAATAAAATTTAAAATTTGCTCAAATCGAAGGGGGGGAGGGGGGTAAGTTGCAAGTTCATTCCTCTTGACCCCTCTCCCCCCCCTCGCGACGCCCATGTCTAGGATATGCGTTGTAATATTTATTTACAAATAACAAGACGTGAAATAATGGAGATCTTTCAAACCCATCCACGGATTGATAAAAAAAAAATTAGCAACGACGTTAATCGAGACGAGCCCAGGCTACTGATAATGACAGCTAAGTATTATCACCAATTGTTCATAAAACCAATAAGTCGGATGGTATAGCCTATGATTACAAAGGATTCAACGTTGCAGACAACGCATTGTTGTAATTTATTACAATAAAAACTTGCACCGCGAGGGATTCGAGTCCAGAACCTTTCTCTCTATCACGCAGCACATAACAATGTCCATACACCTGGCTAAACACGTGTGTTGTTGTATGTATGTACACACAACAATCCAGAGAAAACTCTACTAGTCACAACTATTCACACAATTTTCGCCACACAACAAAACAACATTTTCTCATTTTTATTTCCTATTAACTACGCGATTGTCGCATGCACGCATACCAATATAAAAGAATTCCTCTTTCGAAAGCGCTCACAACATACTTTGTTAATTACCGTATGTATACCTCTTTGATCCGTAAGCGGAAAAGACATTTAACCGATTTCTAAATGCGTCGTCTTGACGGTTTCCGCGGAATCATTTTCTCTAGAACTAAACATCGTAGTCGATCGGACTTCATATTTCTGCGCATACATTCCAGGAAGGGCCAATCGGTTTATGTTCTTTCCCGGATTGACAGATACCCGCGTAGTCAGGTGACCCGTATGTTCAGTTGTCTTCCTGGAACCAATGTAACTCTAAAGTTGGTAACTCTGTACGGGATAAGCCGCGTCTGCGTCACTACAATGTTGTCGTTGAGAAAGATAGTGACGTCATTAAGGCGGGGGAGGGGGGAGGGGGGGGAAGGGGGGGATGATGATTAATGAGGCTTAACGTCTCATATTTGTGCGACAATTGTTAATCGAGACGATGAGCGGGTGATACTGAAGATGAGGATGAAGAATAAAGCCACATCCGAATCAGGTCCATTGTACGTCGTGGGTCGTCATACGGGAGTACAGCAAGGGAGGGCAGGGCCAAGTGGGAGGATAATATTCAGTGGGACAGTGGGGGAGGGAAAGGGAGAGGGTCCCCTTTCGTCGCCTCTTACGACAAGCAGAGTCACTCTGTCTGTCACTCTGTCAGTCTCTCTACTGTGCCCAAATAAGCTGAAGAGGGGGAATGTTTACTTTACTTCTCTCGAAACAACTTTATCCATATCATTCTCTCGTCATAGTAGAGAGGTTCGTGACCAACCAGAGAGCTCCAATTACAAATAGCAATCGCTGGTTGGTCACTATAGTAACTCAAGAGTTTCGGGGCAAGAAGTCTTCCCTGCTGTATATATTGTGAACGGACCATCCCATACTGGAGATAACACAATCTAGTGGACCTATATATAACCCATACACAGATACTTGGACCGAGTTGAGAGTTCTCCGTACCCATCCAATTACACGCTCGACGCTGAGAGCGTCCTCAGGGGACAGCGTCGGGACGCCGGGCAGTGATAGAGCGTCGCGCCCCGTCGCTTTAGACGCGCGACGTGCTAGGGGTGGTGATTGGCTACACTACACTGACGAGTGGCCAAAAAGACTCCACTAACAGAGTCTATTCTGCGTGCCAATCTAAGAAGCACCCTCATAAATGTCAATCATCCCCATTATTCAGCAAAGCACTCACCTTCTCAGCCGGTACCGACAGCTGAATGTGAAGAATATCGCCTCGACTCCACTACGGACAAGTATCGCTCCCTGTATATAGGGGAAGGTCTCCTTTTTGTAACTGTGTGTCCACCCCGTTGACTGCCGCTTGAGATTTTAAACAACAAAGGAGGTGACGGCAAAGTCGCTCTTTGTGTGTAGTGATTGGCAGGGTGCTTCTTAGGTTGACACGCAGTATAGCTAGAATCTAGTTCTATAAATATTTACCTCCTTGTAAAGAAATGTCATATCTACGTAAGGGTGTAAGTATATTTGTGAAAAGTCTGTTACAAAATAATTGGCACATTTTTGAGTTATGCAAAGAAATTACTTTCGTCGAAAATGTTTGACGAAATAATACGAAGAGCCTGTTCAAAAATATGTTATTTTATTTTTGAATAGGCTGATCACAAAATGTGCTTACACCCATACGTAAATACAACATTCCTGTACAAGTAGGTAAATATTTATAATGATCCTACTATTAGTTTAAGAGTAATTACTTAACGACCAGTACATTACATCTGTAAAACGCCTGCTGCTGGAGGGAGTAAGAATCTCCAATAGTACCTACTCAATAAAGTTCGGACTCCATCTTCCCGCCTTTCTCGCCGGGAAGAGGTTGTGTTGGCACGGGTTCGCATTGGCCATACTCGTTTGACTCATGGCTATATCTACTCACTAGAGAAAAAGTTGTCCCAAAATGTGACACTTGTGACGTTACTCTGACTGTACGTCACATATTGTCAGAATGTACCAAACATGATGTGTTGAAAACACAATTAAATTGCTTTCCCCGTTGTATGAAGAACTTCTGTCATAGGCCTACGAGAATTGTGATAAAATTTTAAAATTTCTTGTCCGCACACAGTTTTTCCAACAATTTAAAAAAATACAATTCAACCAATTTTAAATATAAAATAACTTAAATTTAATTCATATAAAATTAAAACATAATTACTGCTTGCATATAGTTACTTAATTATTTAGCTTGCAAAACACCATCTTGGTGGCGCAAAATGACCTAACTGGTTGAAGCGCCCTTAAACCCAATAAATTCAAAATACTTAATTCTCTCTACTTATCTAGTTGCTACCGTCTATACTTCTGTCCATAAGATTACGACCTCGGGTTGGATAACTGAAAATTCCAAACACAGCGGGCGTGACTATAATAATATGATACTTGTACACTCTATACTAAGCGGAAGACTGCCTTTTCGAATGTGTGAAAGCTGTTGATTTTCTTTGAAACATCGTGCATAAAAATGGCGGTAGATAAGGGTTCTGAGGTCGGTATGAGACTAGCTACGTTGGGAACTACTATAGTATTTATATGCCATGGCCAAAGAGTCGTGAATTTACATGAAAAAACTGCATATATTGTATGGATTTAGGAGAATTCAGTTATACCTTGTTCACACTTTGCCCACTAACAGAAGTTAGGGTACTAACAGAAGTTAAGAACGTAATGTGAACGGACGGAACGCAGTTAGCCTAACCTACGTTAAGCACTCTTCGTTTGGGGAACGTAGTTACGGCGCTAACAACTGTTAGCTTAACTTCTGTTAGTGGACAACTGTGAACAAGGTATTAGGAAATAAATAAATAAATATAAATTCATTTGACATAACCTCACTTACGCCCAGCGTACCAGTAAACAACATAAGTTCTAGGAACTCAATGTGAACAAGAGAAGAGGACAACTTTCACAATCTTCTGGTGACGTTAATTCCCGTTCACTGATGATTGGACCTCAACGCGCCGCTTCACTCAACAAACTACTGATCCTCACTCTTATGCGCGTTACGATAGGTTCTATAATCACAGGTTTTATTGGGTATCGGTTCGATTGACGGTAAATTGAGCGACTACCATCATGAAATTATGTCATTATGATTTCACTAATCATAGTCTTTACGGCCTGTTTACGCTAATCTTATGGAGGTGATAGGATGAATTGCTAATGTGGATTATATGACGTGATGGGCGAGGTTTACGAATTGTTATGGTTTGTAGGAAGTCGGAAGTCGCGTAGCACGTAGTGCGTATGCGTGTGCATGTGCGTGATGCGTGTGTCCGTGCCGTGTCTATTTCGTAGATTCCTTTCTTGTGCAATTTGAAAGGATTTTTTGATTGTTTTTCGTTCAAACAAAGATTACAAACTAGGGTGATCTTTGGTTCAAACTACAAAAAAATGAAAATTATATCACATATGTGACTAGTTTTTATTAATTTTGCACCCCCCCCCCCCCGCCCTCCTCCCACCACCCCCTCAAAAAAGACCCTGAAAGAGGTTATAATTTAAAGTAATTTTACAACTATAAACAAATGGTACTTTTAATTTGTTAATTTCAATAAAATAAATGAACTACTTAAAAAAAAGGTATGGTCGTGTTGTGAGAGCCTAGATGACGTGCCACGTCTTCCGAGGAGGTGTGTCTTGCGTCATCAGTGAACGGTATTCTGACGTCACTCACAAGGGAGCCTTGAATCACGCTGCACCTACGCCACTTGTTGCCAATGTTTATAAATAGACGGCGGTGAGTGATTAATATTACAGATGTTGTCTATTGCGAGAAGAAGGCGGTGTTTTAGTGCACGAGGTATCTATCTCATCCACTCATACAGTCTGAGTGTGGGCGACCCCTTGTGCAGACATGGTGGAATGTTCTTTGTAGTTCGAACTGTAAATACAATTTCCGGGACGTTTTCTAATCGTTATAAATTATTCCTTATAATTTCAGTCGTTATTAAAATCAAGGCCAGAATTTGAAAAAGGAGACGTAAGGATTGGAAGAGCAATTCTTGCTCGAGTGGTTACGAATCAACTAGCATGCGTAATGACAGTTTTAAATTTTAATTACTTGTTTTCGACACTTTGGGGTGACAAGACAGTACTAACATTTTAGTATAGTTTGGTATATTTGGTATCAATTTGGTACGTATCTATATTATCGAAAACCGTAATTCCGGATGCGAGTTGGTTCATGCACACTTGAGAATTCATGTTGAAGGAAGAAGTGGAAGGACCAACTGAAAAATGATTTAGTAGAGCGAGACGAGTTGTGGGAAGCAATAGAATCATGATTACTGGTGAAGGATAGAGGAAGATGGCGTGAACTAGTGGGAAGAAGTGGGAGAGAAGAAGGAATGAAAGGAAGAGACATGACATGCCTGAATAATGATGATGGCTAAACACCACCTGACTCGACTTATTGTTAGAAACTGGCGTATGAAATATATAAGTACGTTATTATTAATAGTTCAGTACTGTAAATATGAAGAAATACTTTACTTAGAACACGAATGGCCGAATCAAACATTCAAGATAAACCGAAAACCAACGAGCAAAGATCTCACGATGGAGTTAGTACTTGCAAGTTGTAGCCTTGCTAAATCAAAGCCAGCTCCAGACATGACGTCATCATTTTCATTCTCTATTAATACATTAGCACAACTTGGTAATTATTTGATAAATGTATAACTAATCCGCGTCTCTAATAATCTATGTCCATGACGTCACTAACCGGAACCTAGCCTAGAGCCTAGCCTAGCCTAGCCTAGAGCCTAGCCTAGCCTAGAGCCTAGCCTAGCCTAGGCTGGCCTAGCCTTACTTAGCCGAGCCAACGTGGGTAATGACGTAGTTCTAATAACAACGTGTGGTAACTTAGTTAAGTGTGCCTTTGAGCATCGCACGATACTTAACACAGTGCGGTTATTATACTCAATGTTACCAATTGTATTAAGAAGTCAACTCAAGAGAAGACGAGCACATTTAGCGCATTCTATACTATTCCCAAAATAACTGGAGATTTATCATTCTTTTTGTACTTTATATGTATATTTATTATTAGTTCTTCTTAATTATAAACAGAGACAATAGGTTCTTATTATTTGTATTCTATATCTTATTTGATGGTTGTCTTTTTTGTTTTCCCAAAGAAGAGGGATTTTTAAATAATTTTCCCTCGTGTATACATTAGATTATTTTTATAATATCACCAACCATTATGTCAGAAATAGATTTTTAGGCAATCCCCTTATTTGTGACATTCGTCTCATTATTATGATAGTATTGTCAAACGTATCGCTGAAGTTATTATCTTTCACCACAACACACAACAAATATGATTTTGCAGCATTTCATTTCTATTAGGTTATTAGGTCATCTTTAACCCCTCACTAGACAAATTACTGACTATATAGCAAAGATTAAAGAAGCCAGCTAATCAAGAACTACCCACTAATAAAAGAAACCCCATTGAGTGTATTAGTGTAATGGAAACACATCTCTACTCTGACCTTTACTCAACTAGGGAACCAATGGAGATGCTGGAAAAGTAATTTTGTGAGGGTTGATTCTGGGGATTCACATCACAAGCAATCTGGTGTTGTACATATTCTTGGAAGTCTGAATCATCTCTCGACCTGAGGGGAAAACTGACACGTGCGAGGGTGGGACGAGGTTATATGACGTCAGAACAGCAGAACAAAGCTGGTGTAATACTTGACTTGCGTGGAACCAGATTACCATGGGAGCAATCAATCCTTATTCTGGCATAATAGTGTTTTTTAAGTGAATTAGAATCTTTTGTATAAATGAATTCATAAATAATTAAATGTTTATTTATTTACTTGGCTTGTCCCGAAACAAACAACCGTAGGCTACAGATATTTTTTGTCGTAAATGTAAATGATTCGTGGCCAACCGGCGAGCTGCAATTTCAAATACCGATTCCTGATTGGTCACAAACTACTTATCTATGCCGAACATCGATATCGGTGTTTCAAGGCAAATATCTTATTATTATTAGTATAATTATATTTTTGATTTTTATTATTATTTTTAATTTTTTTTTTTTTAGAGTATTTATAATTTTTTTTATTAGAGTATTTCCGAGTTAACTATAACTATAGAAATAGTTAACAATAAACGGAAAAATTAAACTAGACAATGATATTGGTGACAATTCATGATGTCGATGATATTTGGGCTTTACGTCTTATATTTTTGCAACGTTGCTAATCGAGACGATGAGTGGGTGATTATGAGGGTGCGTCTCAAATCGACTTTTTGGCCTACTTGGCCTGCTTCGCCTACTCATCTGCAGGAAGTGACGTCACGTAGTTGGTGTCCAAATGTCACTAGTTGGCTAGTAGGCTAGCACCCGAGCGTAGTTGCCGAAAGTGGTCGCTAGCGAGCCTACTTCACCTGCTAAAGCAAAATGGCGGAAGATTGTGTTGGTACGATGGCTGTTGCTGACGAGTTGAAATGCATGACGGAGGTATAAGGCAGGCAGTGGGCGGCCATGATAAGTCGCCGATTAAGTAGACATGTCCAAATGTGATAGCAGGCTAGTGGTGAGTAGGCTAGCAGGCTAGTTGGTAGCAGGCTAGTTGGTAGCAGGTCAGATTCGATTTGAGACGCACCCACATGTCTACTTAATCGGCGACTTATCATGGCCGCCCACTGCCTGCCTTATACCTCCGTCATGCATTTCAACTCGTCAGCAACAGCCATCGTACCAACACAATCTTCCGCCATTTTGCTTTAGCAGGTGAAGTAGGCTCGCTAGCGACCACTTTCGGCAACTACGCTCGGGTGCTAGCCTACTAGCCAACTAGTGACATTTGGACACCAACTACGTGACGTCACTTCCTGCAGATGAGTAGGCGAAGCAGGCCAAGTAGGCCAAAAAGTCAAAGAACGCCACATGACATCCATGCCCAAGCCAGAATTCAAACCTGGAACGCAATGACCACGGTTTACTAAGACAATTCGCCTAATCGACCGCGGCCAACGTAGTACGTAGCGTTGACAATTCACAGCCTAATCGACCGCGGTAAAATACGTTATTAGCGGTGACAATTCATAAATATTTGAATTTTCTGATTAACACTTAAAATATGCATTGTTATTTAAACCAGCTTCTCAACAACTTAACAGAAAGACTTCTCTAAAGCATCCTCTCTATTAATCTGGCGTGTAATAATTCCAGACATGCTGCCACATCTCTCTACACTTGCGGTTATATATGTCTGTTCGAATTATCGCCGCGGTGAGTTGGAATTAATTTCATTCACGTACTAAGTGACATTTAAGTAGTCCTTAGATCTCAACTCATCTCAACATACCCTCAGATGTCGGTGATGTTTCACGAGGCAGAACACTCACATGTAGTTTGTTAGACACTTGTTTGGCAATATACCAACACATTAATTTTAGAATTAGAAATATTATTATCGCCAACATTTCTATTATATCTAGAAACACCATATTATAATACTAATGTCGCTGGCAATATCCCCTCCCTCCTTATTCACGCCCCATAAAACCTCTTAACCCTCCAATCCCCCCTTTATTTTGGATTTTTTTTATGACGACCGTGGTGTTGTCAGTGGATCTGATTCGGCTGTCGAGTACGTCGTAAAACACCAGCTAGTGATGCTTTGTTTCAAAAAAATTACTATCTATAAGTTCTGTTAGATGTTTAGAGCAATTTTGAAGATAATGTTCTCCAAAAATAATATTTTCACAAATAAGAAACTAAATATATTTTATTTAAAATTTTTTAAGTAATATGCACAAAGGGTGTAGCTAACTTAATTGATCTTATTACGAGTGAATTGTTGGCATGCCTTGTATTCTTTTCGCCTTACATTTTCCAAACAAAAATCAATATTTTTCCGTTTAAAAAAAATTCCCTAGCGAATATTTTCTTGTCGTGATCAACAGCGCCCATACAAAACAATGAAATCCGCCTTCACAACACAACAGAATACAATATATAACACGACTCAATCTCAATCAACAACCCCCATTATCAAATTGATCGCAGAACTGACAAAGGACGACGTCACAAAAGAACAGAACTGTGCCAAGCGAGACAAAAACTCAATTACGAACGACAATTTCTGTTCAACTGATACGAATCTCAGAAAGTCAATTTCTCTTTGTTATCCAGTTCTCGGTACTGTTGTCGACATTTTCTTTCTGAGATCTCATTGTCGTAATAATAATGTCGCATGTTTTCTCCTGCAGTCAGAATAGTCCACTTTAAAATGCAAGCCCAAAGCGCTATAGCCCTACTCGACCCCCCCCCCCCCCCCGGGAAATCTACAACGCACTCTACACAAATTTCTAGTTAAAATTACTTTTTAATTATTAATTTAAAATGATTGATGAAAGAAAGCAATTTTCCTACATCGCGCCCGAAATAATTTAGTACATGTGGTTTTGTTCAGTAATCATTTTATCCCCTTAATTTCAATGTCCAGTTAAAGTTTCAAGTAAATTTAACTGTCAGGTAAGCCCAGTTTGGTGTATTTCTATTGGCCGTTGTCATGGTGAAAACAATTTAACTGAAAAGTAGATTTTAACTGGACATTGAAATTAATGTTTTAAATAGGTAACAATAAGTTGGCATTTGAGTTAAAATGAATTTGTTTTGTTTTATTCTTAGGGCCGGTATTTCAATGTCCAGTTAAAATCTACCTTACAGTTAAATTGTTTTCACCATGAAAACGGCCAATAGAAATACACCAAACTGGGCTTACCTGAAAATTAAATTTACTTGACACTTTAACTGGACATTGAAATACCGGCCCTTATTCATTTGTATCTTGCAACCCTTATTCTGTGTTGCTTTGGCTTCACACACCGACCTTATAGGCCTAAGCCTAAGGTTAGGTTCTACAGAGCGCCAACTTGATTCACCTTCGCAAGATAGCGCCACAGCTCCGAAAATTTCCTATACTACATACTGGAAAATACTTTCAAAACTAAAAGTTCTACTAAAGTTTAAAGCTATAATAATCTTAAAAAAATGTAACATGTGTAATACCCACATTACACGGTTCAATACTTTCGTCAAACTTATTAAATTCAAGAACAAAAAAGCATCAATTAATAGAAGATACATTGTTGCATCTTTTTACCAAACTGTTTTTGATTCGCCTTTGTTCTTGAATTCAATAAGTTTGACGAAAGTATTGAGTCGTGTAATGTTGCATTAAGTAAAATAGTTCGTATTTTGTTTGAAATTTCTACGTATAACCAATGTATCGTAGAAAATTACCCCTAATAGACCTGTTTCAATCATATGATTTAAACTGTAGAGAAAAGTACCATTAAGTTGGTACTATACTATATTGGGGTAACAACTTTACCTCGAGGTAACTATAGCTTCCTGCTGGAGTGCAGCTGCCGAATGCCTCGGTCAGTCAACCTTAGAGATTTGCATTCAGCAGCGCGTCTTCGCTCTCCGCTGTTCGGAGGACAGCGGAAGTTTCCCCGCGCACCGGAAGTGAGCGCGTTGAGGAGGCGAGCGCCCACTCGACTCGACTTATTTGAATTAGTGGAGGTGATAACAATTCACTTCCGCACCTGCGCCTTCATTGTCTAGCATGTTCCTAATGCCGACATTACACGACTCAATACTTTCGTACAAGTACTCTACTTCTATTGGAAGTTCTCTGCAACTGTATCCCATACTATGTAAAAATGTGTATTACATGGCAAAATAAATACTACTACTACTACTACTACTACTACTACTACTACTAATACTACTTATTGAATTCAAGAACTAAAGCGAATCAGAAACAGTTGGTAAAAAACTGCAACAATATATTTTTTATATATTTATATTTATTTATATATTTATATTTTATTTTTTCTTCATGTTCTTTCTTATTTACATACTTGTATATAGCTTCTATACATTGATGCTTTTTTGCCCTTGAATTCAATAAGTTTGACGAAAGTATTGAACCGTTTAATGTGGGTATAACATATACCTTCCATATAACATTGCTATTAAAATATAATTATCACAATCGTTTCGTCATTAGATAACCTAAACAATATTGTAGATTTACTTATATTTATTTTGTTTGCATCCTTTTTATAACAACCTGTTACAAATAAATAAATCAAAATGCCATTATTGATAGTTATATTTCGTCGATATTAGTATGAGTGAGTCTCAACGTAACTATAGTCAGATACCAACCTCACATCCTTATCTACTACCCCTTTTACGCACGATATTTCAACGAAACCCAAAATATTCCTGACGTTTTTTCACTCATTTGTAAAGACAGTCTTAATTGAGTGTACAAGCCTCGTTATAGACAGTCACGTACTCTGTCTCAGAAATTTTCAGGTGCCCAATCCATATTATTACTAATGGACCTGTATCAGGTAGAACTAGGCTTTTCGGTCAGCATTCATTCACTAGTAATGTTCAGGTAACTTTAGATAGTTAATATCAATTTATTCCTGTTTACTGAATACGATTGTTTATAAGTTATTTTATTATTACACAATGCCATCATAATGGTCGCTTAAGTTTAGTCATCAATGCCAGTTGTGTTTATTTTGCATCCTAAATAAACACAACGAGTTTTATTTGCGTTAATTGTAAGTGTGGTCGGTATAACTACAATGAAGTCCGTTAGTCGTTTTGGCGCAGTATACAAAACAGAATGCCACACAATAAACTCTCAACCCATTGTTGTACGCGACCAGGTACATAATCTGTGTTATTACATTTCCATGTCTGGCTAATTCCCTCAGCGCTCATAAATATCAGCTTTGTAATACTCGGTGGCAGCGTTCGAACGCTATATATCCCAAAATAAGCTCTTTGTGTACAGCAATACAGTGTTTTCATATGTTTATTGTCCTCCATTTTGCAATTTAACTTAATCTAAATTAATACAGATGGGCGTGAGTGAATTTGATGAAACAGGCGCGTACTATCGGTTTCAAAAAGGTACGTATCTCGATTTAGAAAGCAGTAAATAAAATAATGAATAATGATAATGCAAAAATAGCTGTTATTATAATGTTAAAAATATCCCTAAATTCAATTACTGATTTCATCTTGTTTATTATTGTTAAAACAATATAGTACAATGGCAAACCCTGAAAACCAAAATTTTGGTAAATTGCATAACACTAGAGAGTAAACTGCACCACTAGTAAATTGCATTACTAGGTTTTTTTTGTCATTGATATAACCAAGAAAAAACGCTCGATTTTACGGTGGTTTCCCTTTTGCGCCGTCACTATTCATCATTTTCTTGTGAATTTCCACAAAGTCGAGAGTCGAGAGACACACCATTTTGAATCTGGTAGTAATTTGATAAAAGAGGCTTGGATCGGCTCGGCTGTTCCCAGAATCTCTCAACGAATACTGCGCGATTGAGCCACCGAGCGCGGCAGCGGGCGTGGTTACAGTTCGTCGAGCTGCCACTAGGCGCGCCACGGGAAACATCAGGCGGCCATCAGCGCGTCTCTCTGAGAATTGTAATTTTAGAGTGAATCTCGAGACTCTTAGCAGGAACAGTAGGAAATAGAGTTGCACCTGTTTTGGGGAAGATTATTTCGGGAGACAGAGGATGGAAATAAAACAGAGATTGCCAAAATAGGATTCTACGTTGGCCTAGTAGAGAATAAAGAGGCGGCCAAAAACGTGAAGTTATTCTGTGACGTATGAACACGAAGAAATATTCGTTACTTGAAGGTTGAGGATAGTAGGATAGTATTTGAAATTAATGAGAAGCAATCAAACTCAATGGATATACTCGGGTTCTCTTACAAATCGCTATACTATGTGTGACATTACTGTAATCTATAATGACAGCCCCTGAAACTTACGTAATTATCTCAAAACCTGTGGTATGTCACGCAAGTTTGCTTAAATATACTTAAAGTAGGTGTATTTGAGATTAATTGGAAGAAAAAAATTTAATGAATATACTCAGGTTCTCTTACAAATCGATACTTTGTTTGAAATTACGTAATTTCCGAATGACAGCCCCTGAAACTTACACAGCCCCTGAAACTTACGTAATTATCTCAAAATCTGTGGTATGTCACGCAGGTATGTTCATATATGCTTAAAGTAGGTATATTTGAGATTAATGAGAAGGAATCAAATTCAATGGATATCCTCACGTTCTCTTACAAATCGCTACTATGTGTGACATTACGTAATTTATAATGACAGCCCGTCAAACTTCCGTAATTACCTTTACATCTATGGTATGTCACTCAGGTTTTCCCATACTCTGGATCTCTTACAAGTCGCTACTATGTGTGAAATCACGTAATTTTCGAATGACAGCCCCTGAAACTTACGGAATTATTTTACAATTTGTGGTATGTCACAAAACTTCGAAGACCAAGCATTTTCACGTAAACTCTTGATTTGACAGAAGACGTGTGAATGTTTAATTTCGACGATATATTTCAAATAAATAAAGATAAAATAGAGTTGAACACAATTCATCTTAATTGACATTTTGTTTTGTATTGTCAGGAATAAACGAAACTCCAAGCAAACCATTTTTGATCGAGATAATTGCTTATAAGTTATATATATCATTGACACCACACTTCGAAGACTACGCATTTACACGCAAACTCTTGATTTGTTTGAAGACGACGGTATATTAAATTGACTTAAACACTCTATTACAATTGGCATTAGGACCTTTATTGGCAGGTATAAATAAAACTGACAGAAACTCCAATTTCTGCGAGATAATTGCGTTTATATGTCCTTGACTCGACACTTCGAGTAGTAAGAAATTATATTCTTTGCATTAAATAAAAAATAAGAATCTTATTTTCTATGAAGATAAGATAGTATTATGATCTGACTGCCATGCGGGTTCCACTGTAGTAACACATCCTTGGTTACTACTTCAAAGTACAATAAGGAACTATATTATAGCAAAATGTAATCAACTTCATTTATCGCCACCGATTTAAAGATATCTTAAATGTCCTTCATACAATAACTAAACTAAGTCTATTGACACTAATTTTGAGGTATAACATTCTAAAGAAAGTAATTTATGGGAAAGTAGAAAGGAAATATAGATTATTTGAAAAAATAAACTTTTATAAACAGCACTAAAGTCTGTCTCGTAGACGACTTAATTCTTAATTGGGGTATAAAATGTTGGCATTTTAATGCAACTTTTACGAACATATATCCTTGTTTCTAGCCAGGTATAACAGCAAACAAGTAAACAAGTAAACAAGCAAGCCGCTCTGTTATATTTAGGACAGGGCCCAACTACGACTTATTGGAGTATACTTTGAAAATGTTGGCATTTTAATGCAATTTTAACGGACATGTATCCTTGTTTATAGCCAGGTATAACAGCAAACAAGTAAACAAGCAAACAGCTCTGTTATTATTTAGGACAGGGCCCAGCTATGGAAGTGGCGTGTTGTGCAAGCAAGCAAGCAGGCAAGACATATAATCGATCAGAAAGGTCAGAGTGTGCGATGCAGAGGGGACCTAAGATGTGGCGCACATCTGCCAATGAATGGCGTCGCGACGCTCAGAGACGCGTCTGTCTGTGTATTTGCACGCGCCGTCGCCTCGTTGTATTGTCTTTCTTGATCTCGTTTCGCAACTAACCCACTGTAGCTATTTCGCATCTAATAGGATGCACGAGCGTGTTGTTTTCGAGAAAATTACATTTATGATTTTACATTGCTGTCTTTGTAGAAAGACCCCTCACTGATAATCAGCTACTGTAACTTGACTGTGTCGACTACAAATACCATTTTGTTTTTATTTATTCTATTTTATGCCTCTAACTTCAATGTCCAGTTAATTAAAGTGTTCAGTAAATTTAACTGTCCGGTAAGCCAAGTTTGGTGTATTTCTATTGGCCGTTGTCATAGTAGATTTTAACTGGACATTGACAAATAGTAGAAATTAAGTGTAATATAATCAGAAAGACATAGTATAATACTAATGTTTAAATGGTTAATTAGCCCATTAGACATTTGGTTCCAATATTATTTCGGGCCGCTAAATATTTAGGTCGGGTCTAACCCTCTTTTCCATGATAACCACCAATGAGAAGCGTAGTTTCCACTGAAACATCAAGTCATACCGCTGAGTGAATAATACAAGGTCGATCAATAGACAGTGTAATATATATTTTTTAAGGGCAAAGGGTAGTCTCAACGTCAAAAACCGCAGAAAATGTTCATTTTTAAATAATATCTCAAGATTGCAACAAGAAAGCGAAAATCTAAATCAGCAGCGAACTTTGCTTTGGTAAGCCCTACAGATTAAATATAATATTATAACCATTAGCGTAGTATTTTGATTATAATTCGATAATTAGTAATAAAATTAATTATTTATAAAAAAACATACTGATTATAATATAAGTCACGATTTAGCGCATTCAATGTGTAAGGCTTACTAAACCACAGTGCGCTGTTGATTAAGATTTTTGATTTCGAAGCCCATTCTTGTGATATAAATTAAAAATGAAAATTTGTTGCGGTTTTTGACGTAGGTGTATCCTTCCCTGTTAAAATAAGTTTGCTTTAAAAATCAAATTAGATTATTGAAATCGTTTCAGTTGATCCAAAAACAGAATTAGTTGAGTATAATTTTTTTTTTGAATACATTCCAATAAATGTAATTTCAATTTCACTTTAAAGGTACAAACAAAAAAGCTTACTTTCTTAAAGCTTATCACCTTGTGTATTTGTAGTTGTGTTATTCCGAAAGACATAACACGCGAATTTCAACCCTTTCTTCCGTTGACTACAAAAGCATCAACGTGCCGAGACCCGTATGATGTATTATTACGATACAGGGGTTGAAACCTTGAGGTGAAGGGTAGACTGCGTCACCGCCTGTTTAGCTCCGTCCTTGGCCCACATTGCTTCGAGGTCGGCGAGACGGGGTGGTTTGATTACCGTAGGGACCGTCTGCACCGTAACCCACATCCAACACCTGGGGCAGAATATTCTACGCCAGTCTCGTCAGACTCTTCATAACTAGGTTACTTTTACGCTTCCATTATAGTATCGGAGTAATGAATTTATATATACTCGCCGACATAGAAAAATCGAGGGTAGTAAAAAAAACGTTCAGACATCTCCTATATTAACACTTCGAGTTTGACTCATCATAAATAGGTTACTTTTACGCTTCCATTATAGTATCGGGGTAATATATTTATGTATACTCGCCGACATAGAAAAATCGAGTGTAGTAAACCGTTAATAAATCTCCTACATTAACACTTCGAATGCACAGGACGGTCATTTTTACTTTTTAGAATATTATGTTTGGCATCGTTGTCGTTGTCATTGTAGGCCTACATAAAATTCTACATTCGTTCATAGAGATTTAGAAATAAAGGCACCGATACGCATACATTTAAATAAAATTATCGCACACAATAACCATAAACAGTGGAATCAGCGTTGAGAAACATAGTGGATGAATTGAGCCTCGATTTCCCGTTCTCTCTCCGTCCATGCTCTTTTCACCCTACTCAAACGGCATCTAAATTTATAGAAAACATTCACCCTCACTATTGTAACATTTCAGTTGACCGCACTTCAACTTCCGCACACAAATGTTTTTGAGACTTCTGAAAACCTTCTTTTTATGGCCGCTTCTAGCGGGTACAACAGGGCACGACTTCATTCATACTGTGATTCTCAAGGCTGCTTGAACAGGTTTTATTAAAATATATATAAAAAAAAACAGGATTGTCTTGATTTTTTTCAAATGATTTTCAAACAGGATTGTCTTGATTTTTTTCAAATGTAATTCAAGTTTCAACTACAATCATACAAAATACCAGATCAAATTCTTTCTGAGACCAGAAAACACTTACCTCTAATGGTTAAAAGCGTCCCTAAAAGCGGGGAGAGGGACCCCCCCTCTCCCTTCCTTCACACTTTCATGTACAAAACTTTTTATATGATAGGTCGTAAGTGCCTTCCTACTAAATATACGACCCTCCCTTTTATACAGACAAGTAAAAACACTAAGTATGTAGTATGTACTACCACGGAACAGCGCAGTATATAGTTGGTATCGTGAACGCGGAGGTTTCGAGTTCCCGCACGTATTTTGTGTTTTATAAGCACCCTTAAGCCGTGGGGCTCTGCGAACGTACACACGGGGGGCTTATCAAAATCCCCCCCCCCCCTCACCGACACACCGACACCCCGGTCGACTCCCCCAACAACCGTTTGCTAGTAACTTATAACACAAAACTGGAAATGAGAGATAGAATTTTACGAAGCAGTGGAAAATTAATATTATACAAACAGGAAAATTGCTAATTTACGTCGATCTTGTTAATTGATTCCTGCTTTCACGGCAGAAGGACCAGGGTTCGATTCCAGGTTCAGGTGGGGATTTGTTCTTTGGAAATATCCTGGATTCGGTGATACCAGAATTCCAATACACGTTCGTAAATATAATCGCTAAAACCTGGAACTATAAATTATAAAGAAATAGAAAATGAGTTGGTGCTATTGAACAGGTATATATTAGTAATCATGGCACTATATGAGTTCCGTTGGGGCAATTTGATGAGCCATGCACCTATGACAGCCGGGAACTAAGGCCTACTCACATTCAACGCTACAATACACCCCCTCAATATTAATACACAATAAACACGCACCCCTACACTCACTGGTAAGACAGACAGTGATTAATAGGGAAATAGCATGAATGATGTGTATTTGAATACTCTTAGAACTTTCCCCGCTAGTCCAACAATGTAATTTACTTTATTGATTTGGGTTGGGGGAAGGGAGGGGGGGGGGTGGAGGGGAAGGGGAGGGAGAGTGTTAGGACTCATTTAAGAACAATGGAACAATGAAGATGTTTCGTTCCTATGTGCTATAGTGGGTGATTAGTGATTACCATTGTTTAGTTCTAATCTATGATAACGGGGGGGGGGGGGGGGGGGGTATTACAACGCGTCTCGACTCTCTCCTTGTACGAGACAGGCAGAGCAACCCTTTATCTAAGTTCAATTCTACCCTGGAGCCGGGCGTTCAAAATATTGTGATTGGTGCGTTTGTATGATCATCTGTAGTCCTTGAAACGTATAAAGCATTTTTTTCGAGCGTGGAGACTATTGGCCCCTCCCACCAATAAAATGTATTCCTACCTGGCCCCGCCACTGGTAGTTATAGTATAAATACATCTAGTCGCTGTTGTAAATGGTATCAGTGAATGTTTATCTATTTATCCTATAGTCGTCCCGACACAACATTTCGTCATAGACGATATGGCCAACCAGAGAACCCTAATTTCATATAGTGATCGCTGATTGGCCACGAATCACTCATCTATAACGACATCACTCATCTATAACGACATCACCAGTTGCTGTAAGGTTGTTTCGGGACGTCTTTATGTATAGGTAGAGTCCCAATAAAGAAACACGGTACACAATTCATGTACAAAGCTACAATTGTTGAACTATTAAAACGTATTCGGCAGACATTTTTCGTTATAGGTAGGTACAATCGTTGAGTGAGTAATATAGGGTAGAGGCCCCACGCCATCGGCAGTTCGCCTACCGCCTTTTACTGCCCAAAATACTTTAGTTGGGTATTAGAAGTTCGCCAAGCGACGCGATGACGGAGCCTGATTGGTTGCGGCTACTTTACCGAAGATATACGAAGACAGCCGAAAACTCCGCCATCGCGTCGCTTGGCGAACATCTACTAACCGACTAAAGTATGTTGGGCAGCATAAATAAGACTGTAGACAAACTGCCGATCGCGTTGCGCCTCTACCCTTTATTACTCACTCAACGGTACAACAATACTTGAAACAAGAGTGAGATTTTCTGTCTGGCATCTAAACATCACAAGTCCAGGGCCCGGATTCACAAGAAGTTCTAGGTATTTTTTGGGTCTTATCTCTATGACCAGCCTAACATTGAACCTCTTGTGAATTCAGGAAAAAATTTGAGAACAGCCTTTAAAACATATTATTGGAATGTACATTGTGTCCTTGTTCCTACCAGGAATTAAAACTTCTTCATGTGATCTGGGTCTGGTTTTACAGGTGGTCCAAAGTTAGCCTGGTCTTAGAGTTAAGACCAGAAAAAGTCTTAGGACCTCTTGTGAATCCGGCCCCAGGGCTTTTGTTCTCTGCACCGACTATACCCCTAGTATTCGCGCCTCACTGGAGGCCCCATCGCATTTCAACACGAGCGTACAACCAACCCCGAGATCGAAATTCATTTACGTCCGTCTATTTCTATCCCGCTTGGCGCTCTGGGCTGCAGCCTCCGTTACTGTGGCGCGCTATTTCAGGCAGACTGCGGTGGTGGAGAGGGGCGGTGGAGGGGGGGGCGTCGGTCTCGTCCGTCGTGACGTCAGAGCGTCGCTGCATCGATCGACTTCTGGGAAGTGGGTCGCAATTCAGACGATCTCCGTCACACCAGTAGTACACCCGACATTTATTAATGACTTGTACACACGCAGACACTTTGAGTGCATTTCTACGGAAAAGGTATTTCTGTACGACGGGTGGGGGGTGGGGGGAGGGGGGGGGGGACGAAAATATCGTCTATGATCAAACCTGTCTACGGTGTTTTGACTGTGCGCCCCCCCCCCCCCCCCCACCCCCCGTGATCTATGATACAGCTAACGTCACAAATGAAAATTCTCAGAAGATAAACTATATAGAGGGGGATTCTATTGCTGGGGGAGAGGGGGGGGGACGAAAATATCGACTATGAACAAACCTGTCTACGGTGTTTTGACTGTGCGCGCCCCCCCCCCCCCCATGATCTGCTAACGTCACAACTCAAAATTCTCAGAAGCTAAGAGGGATTCTATTGCTGTGCTGAATAATATACTTTACACAACAAGGTTAATTTTGATCCGAGTTTTGTTTGCCAGATAAATTTATGCGCGAATTGTTTAAATCAAGTACTTTTCTTTGTTGTGTTGATTTATTTCCGCATAGTGGTCAGGTCGTGGTGTATTGAATGTTGTTCTGTGAATCATAGCTACAGATTCGATTCTTGGTTTGTGTATGCTGCGTTTTTTTTTTTAATCTTCCATCACTCATTTCATTTTTTGATCTTTAAATGACTGGTTTAGTCTTCAACACACAATGTTTACATTAGAATTTCAGTAAATTTTTTTATAGGAAAGGACAAAAACATAAAGACCTTTTCTATTTATTATATATTAATTCACAAGTAGTTACAAGAAGAACGACAAACTTGAACCATTAGATTCATACATTGAATGATTTGCATTCTGAAATGAAATTTAAATCTAAAATCTAACATCTAGGCTGTAAAAGCTATTGTTTTTAATTGTGTTTATGAGAGGTATATTAACAAATTGCCTCTGAATGGTATTAATTTAGGAAGTTTCTTCAACAATGAGTGTATAACTAATTTGAATATAGTAGAATTTAATGCTTCACCTCTAACTTTATTTCATGTCTTGGAAGTTTATCTGGTTTTCCCTTGCTGATCTTATACAAATATTACGCTGTTTGAATTCTATTCAGTATGAATGGAATATTATTATTCCAGAGAATTTAATTTATAAAACCTGGCAAGCGCGCACCCCGAGCTTTGAAGCTTTCCGCTAAATTCATTCATAGTCTCTACGCGAGAAATGGTTTTATAAAATTGAACTCACAGTTATTTTCCGGGCTGAGGGGGAGGGGGGGGGGGGGCTCCTGGAAATCGGAAGCGATCCCAATATAGATGGATGCGCACATTTCGTTTGTGGGGGTAATTGAATTCATTCCATCAGTGTGGATGCATTACATTGGATTCTTTCGTTAGAAGGTTGGAGCCGGGTTTAAAAATATTTAATTAATGTTATACTTTGATCTTTGACATTGCATAAAGGATGGGCTAATCATTTCTGTTTGCAAAATATATTGCTACTTCATTCTTTATTACCTTTTCCCATTCTCCGTATTTCTTTGTTTCCCTTTCAAGATATTATCTTAATTTTATTTTTGATCGAATATTAATTTTATTACTTTCATAAGTTACAAGTTACTTTGAAATCTATTAACTTTAAGTACCAATATACATCCTACTCCTCTACTTTATCAAATATTTTCCACTTGCTGACCTGTCATGGATGGTTTTGCTCTAAAATAAGTATTGATAATATACTCAAGTATTGATAACCACGAACATAACGCCATAAACATTTTTCGTGTCGTTGATAATACGATTTTATATCTATATATATTCATATTATGGACTGCTACGACAGGTTGGCTCTAAAACACAGTAGATTGACGTCCAGTCGATGAACTTTTCGATTGGAGATTACTCAGCACTAATAACTAATGCACAACTGCGCGTAGTGTCCGGTATCCGGTTTCGTCACAATAAATTGCCTCGTCCTCACAATTCATTCATTCATGTCACAGAGATTACGAAACAGTCACAATTCATTCACCTCGTTCGATGGTGTTGTAAGAGTGCGAGTGACTGACTGACTGACTGACTGACTGACTGACTGACTGACTGACTGACTGACTGACTGACTGACTGACTGACTGACTGACTGACTGACTGACTGACTGACTGACTGACTGACTGACTGACTGACTGACTGACTGACTGACTGACTGACTGACTGACTGACTGACTGACTGACTGACTGACTGACTGACTGACTGACTGACTGACTGACTGACTGACTGACTGACTGACTGACTGACTGACTGACTGACTGACTGACTGACTGACTGACTGACTGACTGACTGACTGACTGACTGACTGACTGACTGACTGACTGACTGACTGACTGACTGACTGACTGACTGACTGACTGACTGACTGACTGACTGACTGACTGACTGACTGACTGACTGACTGACTGAGTGAATGAGCCATTATAGCCCTTATGAGTTCATGTGAATACTCTCTTTAGCAAACTAATGTTGGAGAACAAAATAAGTTAGTTACCATATGGAACATTTCAAGAATGAATCCCTAGTCGAAAGTAAACGAACATGTAGTTCTACACTTCTACACAAACTGTAGCCGCCAAAATGTAATAATGTAAAATCAATGTCAGGTGGACATGATGACTCACAAACTACCTGCGATGAGATATTTATCTTTCTTGTGAACGTCTTGTTTCTGAGTAAGAGGATATTTGAATTGAACACGTGTTCCTCTATTTAAACCGGAACAAAGATCGATACGCATTGATGTGAAAACTTTTCCTCTTCTTCTCGAACTTGTCGACAGCTTTGTGAATATTCTTTTGCTCAAGTTGATTGGGCTTGCGGTTATTAGCGACGACACGTGGCGAGGGTCGGGCGCCAGTGACATGCCGAGACTCGTCTCGACTCTCAACCCTTGTCGTTGCTACCAGAAGGGTTCATTCACTCAGTCGGTCAGTCAGTCAGTTGGCTTCTGGACATGACACGGTACACATCGCACGGTATGATGCTGGTGGATGAGATGAGAGGTGGTGCAATACAGGTACGTAGCACACGGAGTGGAGGAACAATCTATTAACTGTGGTGGAGGGAGACTAATATCTGATTTCTGAGTGTTTACAACGATGGGGGGGGGGGGGGGGCTACAACGATATGATGATACAACATCGTAGTATGTATACGCGCAACACTTGGCTGTTTCTTTGGCAATGTTGCAGTTTTGATGTAAATAAATCTGCGAGTTACCTCCGAAAAATTGCTTTCAACAAATGTATGGAAACTTATATTATTAATTTTTAAAGTAACGAAATAGGTTCTTATATTAGTTGAAATAAATAGGATAAACAGTTGTTCTTATTTAATGAACAAATGGAAATGTATTGAGGGAAAACATTAGCTTGTGGAAATAAGTGTCTTTGTCAAAGTACTTGTTGGTTTATAAGGACTAAAAATGGTAATCTAATAAGAATGATTAACATAAACTTACTGATTTCAGTGAACAATACGTAAGAACAAGATGTTTTAGCATTTTATTGACATCAAATGGGAAAATGAACAGGTGCAAATAAAAGTGACAACATTTCCATCGATTATTGCGGCGTCGGCTTTATAGTTACCTCCTACGATAGGCAGAGCTATCTTAGACAAGGACTAGACGGGCAAACTTAGCATTTTAGGTTTATAAACTCATTTATCAGGCGTCTCAATGTCCCGAAATGTAGATCTTCTTTAGAATATTCGGGTTCTGACAGATACACTATACACTTGTGACTATAGCACTTGTATACTCAACATCTCATAATACGAATTGGCATTTTGTGGGGAAAAATAATAATCTCGACTGGAAAATTCCCTCAAGTCTATTTATATGCATACAGAATAGTGGCGCATCAAGGATTTCACAACGATTGGGGGGGGGGGGGGGGGGGGCTACAACGATATGATGATACAACAACATCGTAGTACGTATACGCAACACTTGGCTGTTTCTTTGGCAATGTTGCAGTTTTGATGTAAAGAAATCTGCGAGTTGTATTCCCAAGTTATATATACTATTTGAAGAAAGTGTCTCACGAGATTTGTCTTTTAATAACATTATAACACTATGTTGTTTAGTGCCCCAACATGGCACTATAGTATTATATTGTAACTTGTGAGACATTATTAACTATTTATTGTTATTACTTATTAACGATCGATAACAATTTCTACTGAAATCCCAAGTAAGCTTACTTTGGAGCTGTCATAGCAACATAGTAATCTCGCAATTACTTATGATGAAAATGATTAGTTAAATTTTACCTAAATGTGTCATAGATTATTAAATTAGCGTATTGAAAAGCATCTGGAGCACATATTAAACTGAATTGTGACCCACTGAAATTCAATAAATACAGTAAGCGCGTAGTACAGTCACTGTCCCCATTGTTTCGCTTCGTTCCTCCGCAACGCATCGTCTCGATATACCTCACTGCACACAGTGACATCAATAAAACTGTCATTCGTTACGTTATTCACACTAATTCCGACATCCTCACTAGTTTTTCCTCTGTATTTTTCTCTGGAAATGTCATGTGTGTCCGACATATTGTTAAGTACAAACAGCGGCAAATGGACTGTCGCAATGTTATCAGAAGAACGAATATATGTCATCATTTTCATTGATTTTCTACTTCGTCATTCACTGCGTTGTTATACTCTTACAGGGAAAATGATTTTATTTTACCTTCATTCATTTCCAGGTATATAGTATAATATAATACAGTAGTCGGTAGCGTAGAGAGAAATGTTATTGCATGCGTCAACGTTTATGAAACAGCGCGAGACAGCCTGTCTTTGTTCTACGATGCATCGAACTTGTCTTTTTGTGTAACTCAATCAATCATTCATCTTTATCGTCTTTTTTAGGTTTTACTCGTTTTTACATTAAAATGTTCATAAGCATCATGTGATCGACCCTAACTTCAACATTCAATGATCATATATAATTGTATTGGCTATTATTCTATAGATTATAGAACATACAGTGGCAATATACTACAAATATCTATAATGGTTGAAATAGTGTGTTTTCTATTCTGGGTTGAGCTTTAATTTCAACTACGTGGAATAAGGAATAAGGGAACAGTTTAGGATTGTTTTAAATAAATCAGTTTGTATTTTATTATCTATCCTCACTCACGGGTACAAGAACTGACAATCACTTTCAGTGGGGGATGTTATAGCATTTATAGTGCTTCGTTTATGACGGTTACAAAGTCAACGATTTTAATAATTTTCAAAGATACAAAATCCCTGCACCGATCCAGGAATCGAACCCTGGTCCTTTGCGGTGGATTTTTCGCGTCATTCGTCATTTCCTGTTTCAAGTTCTTCATCAGTCAGTCTAGGCCTATCCGTCTGTCTGTCTGTCTGTCGTACTTGGAAGGTAAAAACATAGTAATGTTTCCACTACCTGAATTGCAGGAAATTCACTCTTTCTAAAACCGGATGACGAATAATAGGCATAACTTCCAATAAAACCACAACCAACGATTCACACTACTACTACTGCCATGAAAATTATTTATTTATCTTCTATTACGGGGAAAATTTTACTAAATTAAATTAAAAAATTAAATTAAATTAATTTTACCCAAGCCACACAAAAGATAACCTAGTTTCCGGATACGCGGACAATCGGGCTTATCGTCAATCTCCATGTGTGAGGTTTTCTGTTTTCCGTTTCGAGAACATTTATTCAACGAAAAAAAGAAACGCTAACCGCCGTTTTCCGATGAATACATGAATACATAGAAATGTATTTTTATCAAGATTTATCTGGGTTTTTTTACGCGTATAATCCTTCAGTGATATGTCTAAAAAAAAGCACTTGCCCGATAATGCGAGCTATAACAATAGAAATAGTATTTTTTTCATTTTGCTAGGTTTTATCTTTTACATCGAATCGCGACAATAACATTCTATTTTGCGTATCCTTTCCTCATTCTATAACGCAAAGCAAACTCGAAAAGAATAATTATTATTGAAGTGCAACCGAAATTAATTACGGTATAAACATTTTGCAAAGTTTAAAGGGGAGATGTGACGAGAGTAAAAGTTTCAACATTTATGATTGCTAAATTTTAATTACTAATGAGAATTGCAACATTTTAATCTGTAAAGCAGCAGTGAAGCACTGATAGGTTCCTAATCGACTGTGGTAGCTCAACTAATGTTATCATATCTTGAAATAAGGTAATTCAAAATGGTAACCGGACAATTTACCAGGCGGACGATTTGCCCGGCTGGTTAAGTTCGATACCATGGACAATTTCCCCGTGTAGAATGTGACGTCACTGAGGGGGTAGGATACCTTGCCAGGCATCATTGAAGGGGTTGAAAATTTAACAGGCGCGAACGTAAACTCAAATTTGGTAAAAAAAAAAAAAAAAAAACTTACCTGCTGTGACATTTTAGGGTCGAAGCTAATCATTGTGAATGATGTTGGAGTTTATTTCCATCCCAGACGTGTGTAAAAAAAACGACATTGAAATACCGTACCTATATTTTCGTCTTGGGTGGGTTTTCGAAGGCAACAACCTTTTTCACATAACATCCTCTCCATAGGTATTTTTATTCAGAATTAAAAAACTTAACCTTTCTCTCACCGAAATCAATTCTATGAATCGCCATAATATTAGAATGATGTGATGTGTGTGTGTGTGTTTTTTTTTATGAGATTAGATCGCGTCAGAGGGGCGAGGAGAGGGGGTAACAGGAGGAAGGGCTTTCCTGAGAAATACTTGACTAGTTTGAAGTTTCCTAGAAGTGAGGCATGCAGCGAGTCGGCATGGTGGACGAACGAAGCTCTGTTGCTTCACGGAACTTCCGAGCACAGCTGTGCGGGCTAGGCTCGCCACACTCACTGGCATGTGCGCGGGTTTCAACCCAAGCCTGCTTCAGTCATAAACGTGTGCTCGTAGTGGCAACATCGTGCACCGTACAACGGCAGCGCTGTCCACGATACTATACTACTGACTTTCCAAACTTGCGAGTTCACGTTTGACAATCATTACTTTCTACCATCGAAATACGTTTCGTATTTTTTTAATTAATCGGCGAAGTTTCCAAGGAAATAAAATTGTTAAGAAAAAAAAGTGTCGTGTTTTTGTTGTTTATTGTTGAGTTTCGTTCACTGAAAACAAAAGACAGTGTAAATACAATACTGTGCTAATGTCATTCTTCTGTGTGCCGAAGGATTGTTTGTTGTTCGAATGTGACAGATTTCCGAGTAACGATTACCGTGTGAAGTAGAGAAGTAACATTTCTCGAACTACCGAGAAAAAATAAATATATAATATTATGTGCAAACATTTTTTTTAATAGAGTCAATATACATAAATTTGTGTATATTCAAAGTCTTTCTAACTAAATCCTAAGAAATTTTCTCACTTCTCTTTAAATTCACAGTGGAATTTACAAGGTGTATAATAAGTTCCCATGTGTTAAATACCGTTACGAAAACATTACCCCCTGCACGTCTATGCGTGTCTCCGTGCGATAGACTCAGTCGTTTTTGATTGACTAGTAATTTCTCAAGCAATTAATTCGACCCAGTTGTAAAGTAGGGTACGCCTGGTCTGTACGCAACCAACCGTACAACAACTACACACTACTGCAAACCTTCAATGAATGGCGCGCTACTAATGGATTCAATTTTGAATGAACGTCGGTGATTGGTCCTCAGTTCCTCGAATTTAAAAGGTGAGATATATTCTCTTTTACATTTCAATTGCTTTGCTATTGTATACACAATTATATTGTTATTAAAATTCACGTTTCCCTATAAATTTAAAGTGAAATTATAACTGTAACTTGCCTAGTACGAGTTTTGACTAATGTTTGTTTTCATTAGGAGTCTATAAATCTTTAATTTATAATTGCTTCGCAAGGCCAAAGCTTATTCCAAGATATCTGGCATTTCTTCCTACGGTTATGCTTACTCAAGTATATTTTGCTATATTTCCGATAAGAATTTGTTTATGAATCATAGGGGCAATAGTAAATACCAATTTAGTTGAAAAATTTAAATGTATTTGAAATATACCAAAGTTGACTCTCTGTCAAATGCATTGTTTGTAAGATTTGAATTACCACTGGGTGTAAATTTGTACCGAGTTGTGAATCTGTTAGCGGTATGTAGCGGAAAATCTCATTAAAACCTCGTTACAATAATTAGCTTATCAAGAAGATGGGATCTGGCAGGAGTGTAGTTGTTGTAAAGTCCCTTCAGGGTTGCCAAATGTCAACATGCAGCAAGTGTTGGCTTGTGTAGGCATACTATACTCTCACATTCATATGTATGCACCAGCTACTATGTTATTGCCAAAGAGATTCAGAATAAAAAAATATATTATGCAAAGTAATTATCTACAACATGATGACTATTAATGGTATTATTACTTCATGGCAGATGTGTGTACAGTTGTGTTCATAACATATGTGCGTAGTTCTGTTCTCTTTAGTCTTTACACGTCGGTCGCATGATTATTGGGTAGTCAATTCTTAGAAAAGTCGTTGTAAATGTTTAGCTAGAATTTCTACTTCAATCATTATTGCTCGTACGTGGTAAAACTTGATAGCCCTGTGGAAGTAGTAGGGAAATAGATTTCAGTGACGTAGATTGAGTCCCAGAGCGTAATAATCGTTTTAATTAACGAGGAAGTTAGCTTGATAAGGCAATTATTGAAAAAAACAAATATGATTTGCATTCGTACGTAGTTTCGATTATATGATTATAAAAAAAGATTAGCGCATGATAACATAAATGGCTCACACTGCACTGCGTTCTTGCAGTTATTAAAGAGCCCAAAATCATAAAATGTAATATATATTAAATAAAGGCTTATATTATCATTATTTTGTATTAACTTCGTCCAACATGCAATTACGTAATGACTTTACACCTATTAGGTGTCTATCGCATTCAGGTGACATTGACATTGCAAAGCGCGTGTCCATTTCCCCTCCATTTCCCCTCCACACGTGCGTTATGATTACAAAATGACCTCCACGTTACCGAGACGACCTCGATACTGCGATGAAGGGTGGCGATTTTTTTTACCCATTACAACAAGAATATGGGCCGAAGCACGACGTTAATTTGATGAAACGATTAAATTGCCATTGTTGAATTAATATTCACATTTTAATTAATCATATTCTCGTGATATGTGTTTTGATCTTGTATTTAAATAAGTAAAACATTGTACATCGCCAATAACTATAGCAAGGATCAGGAATTGGGTAACATAATATTTGTACAGTGTTTCTTTATAGCCTATTTTATTTATTATAATTTGATTTATTTACAAGCCAAATTTATTTGATGTCTTGTCAAAAATAGTACGTCTAGTTCGTCTTTATAGTCCAGTTTCCGGTATACGGCTCGAAGAACAAAGAGAATTCGACATGTTTTTACTAACCCGTTCTGTGTGATGCCGACGTATAGTCTTACCGAGAATCTCGACTAGCTTGAGGTTCACTTCAACACATACAGAATGCTGATATTTCTCTGAAACGTTCAGCGTTCACGCTCAGCCTTTCTGTTCTTCTAAGAAGCCGTAACAAACCAAAGTTTAGAGGAATGTACGTAATACGTATGCCTACATGCATGCATGCATTGCTTGCGAAATCCGAGTTTGTAAAGTAACACACACGCGCTCTCACTAACTCACATACTCAATACACTGTTTGAATCAGCGACATCCGACCCTTCTATGTGCTTTCATTTCATAATGGTGGGCGTTATTTTCGTACTACTGTCGTGACTGTATTTAGCTTGGAAGTATCACAATGGATATTCTATTCTGCAGACGTTGTATGAACTCAACAGGTGGAGATGTCATGTGTTCGCACATCGTCTCGATTAGCTTCGATGTTGTGATTGATAACGATATCTATCTACTGTTTATCGTCTAATAAATGGAAGTACATTCTGCAAAACTGTTTTGTCATAGACCTGAAAAGTGGGCGTGGTGTCAGTCAGTATACCACCAATATTTCTAAACAAAAATGGTTTGATTACTATGAGCGTTCGATTTAAAAATGTAAGGTTATGTTTAATCAAACATTCTAAATCATAATAATAACAATACAAGTTATTTGAAACAATTTTTGTCACACTTTGTTTCTTTTCATTTCCACGATTTCACGGCTTGGGTTTCAACAAATATTACATTAAAAATGTATGGATGTCGCCATGTTAGTTCGTACAGAAACTATGATCACAGTCTAATCGTATTTTAAAAGTTGGTGAAATGGGTTCCATGTTATTTTGTTAAAATAACCTGGGGCTTGTGCGCACAGTAGTATTCGCTGTCTATAGGAAAGTGGATAGGAAAATAGTTCGAGCGAATGTTTTTGCCACGGCGTCATTTCGGCCGTGTGTGTGGGATTTTAGTGGAATAAGGATATTTAAAATAATGAGCGTCTGTAGTTGTACTAAAGGAAATGCCACCGCTGCGGTTTCGTTGTGTTGTTCGGTGGTTGGAAATTATTACCTTGACACCTCGATATAATAAGCAGCTTCCATCTTGTTTGACATCACCACACACCGCCGCCTTGCTTTCTATTTTAGTTCGTTCACGATGGCGGTGGTTTTGGGAACACTGCTTGTTAATCACACGAGCAATGTTGCCATGCGCGATGACTCGAAAGATAACTGTGTGGATGGGATACAAGATAGAAAACGTGTGTTGACTTTGTGTCAGGAACAATTCATAGAAATCTCATGTTTTATAATCTGGGGCCTGGATTCACAAATTTGTATAATACCCAATCATAGTAAGACATATATCATTTTTGGATCTTACTATACATTCAAAAATAAACTATTATGAGTTTTTTTATTGCTGATAGGAAACTATATATTAGAACTCATGTGTTTCCAACAGACATAAGCTTGATTTAATATCACCACGATATGCCAATTTAGCAGTTGGGCATCTTTGTAAATCCATGCCCAGCCAGATGTTTAGATACTATAATGTATGAAGCGTTTAGATACTATAATGTATGAAGCAATCTTTGTAAATCCATGCCCAGCCAGATGTTTAGATACTATAATGTATGAATCATCTGAAAATGCCAGAAAATGACAAACATAGGCCTACCCGGGAAAATAGAAACTGACACTGACAATCAGTCTGATATGTTGCATCAAGTACCAACATATAACTCTAAAAACTAAACAGAGATAATAAAACGTAATTAGACATGATAGCGTCCTTACAAGATGAATGCATCAAGTGGAGTATGTATCGCAAGCAAGATAAAAGTGAAAAGTGTAACGGGATGCGGTAAAAGAGCGAACAAGTAACACGCAACCGCTCGGCTCGCTACCTATAGCTACTATACATAGCTGCACATACTTGCATGCACCATGCACTCTCGTCTCGTGTTGGCGCTGTTCAGTATATCACCCACGCTTCGGGTTGGGGGGGGGGGGGGGGGGGGGGGGGTTCGAACCGCGGACCCTTGCGTGATGTTGCACTGCGCTACCAACAGGTTATCTACTACGCAACGAGTATTCACGTGACGTCACATCTGCCTTATTTTAGGACGAAATCTGTGTTTACATCACAGGTATAAAAATACGAAAAATATGTTTATCACGAAATATGATGTCTTTATTTTTTATCTTTTACATACACAATTCCGTTAGGTAACACAAAAACATACAGGAGTAAGTATAAATACTAACTTTAAGTATGTAAATACTTATTTGAATTAACCCTGCCTTAAAATTACCACTACAGACCGGTCAATATCTCTATTTTTTTATATTTTACATACACAACCGTTAGGTAACATACAAAACATACAGAAGTAAGTATAAATACTAACTTTAAGAATGTAAATACTTATATTATATGAATTAACCCTGCCTTAAAATTACCACTACAGACCGGTATACCCTCCGACAAAGTTTATACTTGCCTCGAAACATCGTTACCGATGTGTGCGTCATAGACGAGTGGTTTGTGGCCAATCAGCGATCGGTATTTGTAAATGGGTCTTGCCGGTTGGCTACCAACCAATCACTAATCTATGACGAAAGTATAAATGTAAGGTAGTTCGGGGACAAGTATGTGTGTCGGTGTAAACTACAAAAACAGTGGATTGGACAAGAGGGTTTATTTACGTTCATCGAACTGACATTGAAGATCTACTAGCCAATATTAAAACCCGCGAAATTAACGTATTTTCGTCATATCTCAATAACGCCACACAATATCGAAACAGTTACACCTACGCATATTTGGATTCGTGAGAGCTCAATACCAAATGAAAAAGATTTCGTATAGATTGTAGTAATTAATTATAGTTGTAATTTCTACTTAACTTGAAAATTAGCTAAATTAGAAATAATAATTATAATTACTGCAAACTAATAAATCTTTTTCATACGGTATTGAGCTCTCACGAATCCAAAATATGCGTAGGTGTCACTGTTTCGATATTGTGTGGCGTTATTGGGATAAGACGAAAATACGTTAATTTCGCGGGTTTTAATATTGGCTAGTAGTCCTTCCTCTTAACGCCATTTAAAACATTTTCAAGTGAACAAAGATGGCGTTTCCGTTTAGGCACCCAATAAAGCCACCACGCGCTTTACATCCTCGTACACCTCAAACCAGAACATCTTCAAAAGTCTCCGTACAGTGATTGTCTTGTAAATAGCGCTTCCTCCGCCGGTTGTGTAGCAATGTACAGAATACCGTGGGATCACTATTACATTGCCTACGTGATGGCATCCCAGGGCGAGACCTTCTTTATTACAGAACCCTTTCTTCGGCGATCTATAGTCCTAGACACGTACGATAGCTGCCAGGAATGTGCTCACATGACCGATGAGTTATTGCACGGTGGTGATGGTGTTATCTTGACTGGTACTCGAACCCAGAATATCTGGGTCTACTTATACCACTCAGTACCTTTGTAAGTCATTAAACTAATCTATAATCTTACCTATCGCCTACTATAGTCGCCTACCTGATATGATTTCATAATGTTAAACACCCTGTAACTAAATAGGCCTAGTGGATTGAATTAATTACTTCAATACTTTAATTTTAAATGTAAAAAAAGTTACGTAAATAAAATTCGCGTGTTCTATTGTTGTTTTAATCTATTATTTCATTTATTATTTGATTCCTAGTAAGCCATAGAGTCGATTACATTAAAAATAGTGCACATTCAGACGGTTGAATGGAATACCCCGAAGTGTCAATCGCTCCAACAATTTGTAAACTTACACAACACTCTGCAATCAATACTATCTGTACATTTTGCGTATTATATACCTGCCAGTAGTTTTCCACCGTATATACGTCATACAGTAGGGTATGTTTTGTCAGCTGGAAGATTTGATTACGCCTACATTATCGAATTTATGTCCTATATATATTGATTCTATACCGACGAATGGGATCAATAAGAATGATTGCAGTCTATGTTTTCTCTTTTGGACGTTATAGTATATTTACACACTTTGCTGGATGTGTGTTTTGTGCGGGGAAAGTTACAAATATGCCGACTACAGATCTTTGGACGAGGTGTTGTTGACCTACGGTGTAAATTACACCTTTTCTTCTTCGAAACAAGTCGTAGATAATTTACATAAGTCTAGTGTACTACACTATTGGTACTTACAAAAACATTGATCTTACTAAAAAAAAAACTTTCTACAATAATTGATGATTTTATTAAGGTTTTTCTTATACATTACATTGTATTGTTTTTAAATCAGTTTCTTATAACTGAATATGATAATATTAATTCAATAAATAAATAAAAAACTTTACATTGTTGTAAGTTACAATACAAAATTATGTCTTCGTTCTTTGTGCGAATGAGATTTGGATCCCGAAAGAAATGCACTGGGTCTGCTAGCCCCCCTCCCCCTCCCCACCCCCCTCCTACCCCAACGTGCCAAGCAGGTGCTATGGAGCAATTGTTTACTTGTTTGTATCGCGCCGGAATGCACCAACTCGAGGTACTAAACAACGCGTCAAGTAAACAAACATTCTCAACAATCAACAATGCCCGCCTCAAAGATAAAACAATTTCGACATAATTGTTAACTAGAAAATGTAAAATACTGCGTACAGTGACTTTAAAGATAATACTCGAGCACAATTTCACAAAATATTATCACAAGTTGTTTACAGGCTGGAATGTTAACTATAGCGAACAATGATTGTTGTCCGTTTGGATGTCAAAGCAATTTCGTTATTATTTTTAGGTAAGGAATGTCAAATTACCAAGTACAATGACTTAATATACTGAACGAAGGTCTTTCGGCTAATATTTCTCATTATTATTTCGAGCGATGTGCTCGTGACACGAACGTCTCGCGAACCTCTCCGAAGTCTTCCGAGCCATATCCTGTGTTGTCGCTTCGCTTATATTACATAAATGGTAAGCGGGTCTCCATTGTTCCACACTACAGACTACATTTCTGTGAATTTTTTTAAATTACTAATTATTACCTTTACGATCCTTAATTATAGAACATAAAAGAAATGTCTAAAACTAACTTGAGAATTTCGGTAATTAATTTACTACAACAAAAACTTATTTTTAAAGGACGATCATTTATCCGTGGTTTTCTTTGAATTTTGAAATTGGCCCGGTGTAGTTTAGCGAACGAAACTCACAATAATATGTGAACGTTGACATCTTGTTAGTGAGTCGTAGCCAATTATTTCCGCTGGTAATGTTGGGGAGTGATTACTACAAAGACATGTCCGTGGCCTTAAGACCTTATTAAATATGTCGACGAGTCTCGCGTCGCGTGTGTGCGTTCGTCAATTCCAGGAACGTTCTAATATGTATACGCAATCTCACTTCGGTTCGGTGGAATACGGACAAGGCCGCTTTTACAACGATTTCGTGTAAATCAACGAACGTTCAGATCTGGTACCGAGTCCTATATTCACTAGTTTATGTTGTAAAATTTTACCATGTCCTGAAACGAATTCTCCCTGAATTCGAACGAACAGTTTCGAATTCAGGCGCAGTTTAGTTCAGGATATACAATAAAAGTTACGGAATGTGGAGTCTGTACAAAAATACGTTTCGATTGACGTAATAAATATTTATATGCGATTGATTTATGTGTGTGTGCGTGTGCGTAATTAAATAAAATCGTACTTCATTCCCGTTCAGAGACAACGAGTAAATTGTATTGTGGTAATTACTGAATAGAAATGCATTTTGCGAGTTTACAATGATATTTTATTGATGCTAGCCATTATTGTAGCAGGAGTCATACGATTTGATACTGCTTCCTCAGTCTGGTATGTTCCAATTGTGATTTTGACGATGTACTAGCTTTCAATAGATATGTCAGTCTTCAAATAAATGGTTCGCATGTTAATTTTGACGAAATACACATGCAGTAATTTGAGTTCTTGGTTCCAACGTCAATTCTGACGAAACACACATGCAGTAACTTGAGTTCTATGCCTCTAGTCTCGAAGTAAATGGTTCCAACGTCAATTCTGACGCAACACACATGCATTAACTTGAGTTCTTGGTTCCAACGTCAATTCTGACGCAACACACATGCAGTAACTTGAGTTCTATGCCTCTAGTCTCGAAGTAAATGGTTCCAACGTCAATTCTGACGCAACACACATGCATTAACTTGAGTTCTTGGTTCCAACGTCAATTCTGACGCAACACACATGCAGTAACTTGAGTTCTATGCCTCTAGTATCGCAGTAAATGGCTCCAACGTCAATTCTGACGAAACACACATGCAGTAACTTGAGTTCTATGCCTCTAGTATCGCAGTAAATGGCTCCAACGTCAATTCTGACGCAACACACATGCAGTAACTTGAGTTCTATGCCTCTAGTCTTGGAGTAAATGGTTCGCATGTAAATTTTGACGAAAGACACATGCAGTAACTTGAGTTCTTGGTTCCTGCAACGTCAATTCTGACAAAACATACATGCAGTAACTTGAGTTCTATGCCTCTAGTCTCAGAGTAAATGGTTCCAACGTCGATATTGACGAAACCTCTCATGCACATGTGACACCGGCTTCTCGGGACGATGGGTTCCGCGAAATGCCCGCATATAAAAACGTATCGGACATGACTGGCTGGCAGATGGCTGGACCAGCATAGCACGACCAACCGGGCAACCAAGAGAAGACAGGTTTACCTTGGGAGGGGCTGAGGGGGGGGGGGGGTGAGCAGGAATGTCCTTATTGTTGCTCGTATCTACAGTTGCAGGCACGAAACCGGGCGGCAATGTGTGTCTTCTTGCAACAGGCGAAAGCGGTCACTTGATATTCTTGCTTCCATGATGTGATTGGCTGAGAGTTTATGATTTGTACGTCACGGATGTTGACCCTATTTAATATTCAAGTCTCGTATACGGAAAGCGAAAGTATGATTCTACAACATAAATTGAAATATACACATTATTTTGTAGACGAGCTATAATTTGCGTACGTCCCTGAATTCCAAATACAGCAATGTATCATTTCTCATTTCAAATCCAGGCGTACAGTTGGAAAAGTAATGAATTGTAAAATAAATTTTACAATGTTTTTTGCCCATGGGCTAAAATAATGATCCTTTCCATATCTCGCGGTATAAAAAGTTCAAACACCGAATAAATGTATAAATCTGAATTATGTCATGTATGTAACCCGAAGCTACTTGCTACGAATGTGGAATAGTGATGTCCTGGAGGATTTAAAAGTTGACTCTACCATAATCAAATTCAACCCAGTGAAGGACGTTACTACGGAAGTGTATTTAGATAACAATATCTGCATTTGTAGAGAGATTACGCCAAGGTCATTGACTAAGGTCATTCAGCTGAGAGATTATTGAACGCGTGAAAACGTTTAATAGTGGAAAGTTAAATTTAATGTGGTTGTTACAGATAACATGATCGTTATAAACATTTAGTTAAATGTCTCATTTGACCTACGTTAAATTATGTAATCGCATAGATTAAGTTGTTAACACGCAATTATTTTCATTGCTGTACCGATTGTAGTATACATAAGAGTTTTGATTTTTGTGTTTTTTTTTTTTTTTTTTTTTTACAATTTTCAAGTGGAGAATGTTGAAAATAAAATACGAAGCAACATCGACATTGGCATGACGGTATGTGACTAAAAGAAATACATATTTTTTTAAATTTAAATTTAAAAAAAAATATTTTCTATAGTTTTTCTGCGCGATTGTACAGTTTAAAAATAACCGCTTTAGATCTAAAATTAATTTATTTTATTATGATCTACCACATGGTACAACATATCCCTTTGCAGTTTTCAGTGTTTTACTATTTGGCACCGAATGTCCCTTAGTTTTCTGCAACACAACCCAGCAAACTTTGCTCGATAACCGTTTTTTTTCCCCCACCGTGTATCCCCATTGCGACTACGATAGTTAACCCGAACCGTATACGTATGTGACACAATGTTGACGTACGATTTGAGTCGTATGTTTTCGTAATATCCTGCAGGCCGGGCCATGCAAGCTAAGTGGTTATTCCGTGGAACCCACTCACCCTGCATTATGCATTGTGTCGTGTTAGCGATCGCAGCGCCACTACCGGGAACACACAAACACTATCTAACCTAGAAATCAGTTATACCAAGTGCGGACAAAATCCATAAAACATTCACGCTGCTGTACAAACATGTCGGGTAGGGGGGTTGCTTGCTCGCTTTTAAATACGATAATATGTTGTGTGGTGATTGTTTTGATGATCGCAGTGGAATGGTTGGAACGTATTTAGTAAAATTATGTTTTTCGAAACGACGAAAAAAAAAAATAATTATGTAATTCTAGTGATTCTTTCATAATCCTTTTGGTTTGGTTCTAATTGAATTGGTTTTCCGATAAATGCATTTATTAGCCAACGTGAAAACATTATACAGTGTATTTTTTTTTGTATCTAGATGCGTAAACACTTGGAGAACTGATTTTGGCCTTTTAATATGTTTCGCCTGAAGATATAACATAGAAAAACGAACGATAAATAATGGCAAAGATGGTCTATTTTAATTTCAAGACAGTAGAATTAATTTAATAATGTAAGTGTTTGGTCTCGAATACACATTGAATAATATGCACCAATCAAAGAACGATACAACCGTTAAATTTCCCATCAACCGATTGTTTGTCTTCTCTAAGACATTGCGAACTCAAAAATTATCTTAACAATTAGTTAGTACGAACTTAAATGAAAATCTAGCTTTTGAATACATATTTCTGAAGTCTAATAATACTATACTAATACTAACGAACTACGTCGACTGTGAAAACTAAAACCCCCCCATCCGGATCGCACTATTAATAACTAATGAAACTCACCAAGAGAGAGGCTCAGTTGTGCATGAATGTACTTACAGACACATTCATTCATTCATCCTAGTGACACACTGAAGCCCCCAACCCACCCACACTCACGTACACACCAACCAATCTACATTAATCAACTCATGTAAATATCACTCGCGTATATTCCCAGGAAACACAGTACCTCCTAAGTCCCTCCTACTTTAAGACTTATTGCTTCCTAATAAGGCTCTCCTAAAAAGTATGTAAAAAGTACGGCTTAAGTCTTTTGTAATAAGGACCTCCTTTTAAGGAAGAAGAAAGTACATTTTTTCCACAGCCTTTTCTCTTCCTTTTTAGCGTGACCTTTTTAGGATAGATTAAGTACATACTTTTCCCTTCCTTTTTATGACCTCTTTGCAAGTATCTAAGAACGCGATATTTTGATTTATCTGTACATATAGTTAAGTATACATGCTTTTTTCATGTTCTACCTATTAAGTTATTAACGTAGTTATGTTTCAACAGAAACTCCCGTTTAAAGACTTATTTACTCCTATTTAGGCTCTCCTTACAAGTACGTAAAAAGGACCGCTGAAGTATGTCTTAATAAGTCCTCTTTACGTAAGCAGAATTAGTACCTATTTTTAACAACCTTTTCACTTCCTTTTTAGTACCATAAGAAATTTTTAGACTTTATACAAATTATTCCTCGAATACGTCCTTTTTACACTCTTTTTCCTTCCTTTTTACATAAGAGTAAAAAAACTATCAATCAATGAATCAAAAGCCAATGGTAAATGCATGACCAAATATATACATGTAACAGTAATAATAATATAATACGAGGGGCAAACATCAAAAGTGCATTTTTGGTGCTTTGGAGATTAATTTTCACCCTTGAGCGGTATTGATATTGATATCTTTATTAGCATCTTTGATTGTAATGTGCTCATACATTTGTACACAATCTGTGGCTGCTGTAGACTACTTAGAATTAACAGATGAGTATATACTTAAGATTTAGGTAGATTAGATTAGGGTAACATATACACTAAAATAACTTAGTAGATAGCATGTAACATAACACATTAAACATAAGACAATTAACAATTGAATAACTTAGTAGATATCATAACATACACATTAAACATAGGACAATTAACACTAACATATTATATATACTGTTTTAGGATACCCTTCATAACTTCTAGTGACTTAGGGAGAGTCACCATAACTCCTTTTGGGAGGGCATTCCACTCCCTTTTGGCCCTAGCCAGAAAAGAGTATTTTCCGGTGTTCGTCCTGCTGCCTATGACCCTCAGTTTATATGCGTGGTCACCTCTCCCTAAATAGTCGGCCTTTTCAAGCCTGCCAGATAGGTCTACCCATGCTGGTTCACCCGTATAAATCTTGTACATGGCACAGAGCCTTGCCATTTTTCTCCTCCCTTCAAGTGTTTCCCAGCTAAGCTTTCCTAACATACATGTTGCACTCGCTTTCCGTCTGAAATCCACCATAGCATATCTTGCTGCTCTCCTCTGCACCATCTCCACTTTCTTGGTGTGCCCTATCTGGTAGCAGCCCCATACACTTGCACAATACTCTAAGCTAGGCCTTACTAATGATAAATATCCCTTTTCTTTGACTTTCTTGCTGCATCCTCTTAGACTTCTCATCACAAAGTGCAGCTTTTTATATGCCTGAGCTACCATTGCACTTATATGCTGGTCCCAGCTTAAGTTACTTGCTACAGTTAATCCTAAGTATTTACAGCTCTTACTTGCTACTACTTCACAGGTGCCTAATTTGTACTTATATATAACAATATTTTTCTTTTTGGTAAACCTCAACATTTTGCTTTTATCGCCATTGAGCCTCATTCTATTTAATTCCACCCATTTATTTACTAAATCTAGATCATGCTGGAGTTGTTCGCAGTCCCTAGCACTCCTTATTATTCTATATATAATGCAGTCATCTGCAAACAGTCGTACTCTAGCTGTTATTCCCACAGGCAGGTCGTTGATATATGCAATGAACAGCAGGGGACCCAGCACACTACCCTGTGGTATCCCAGAAGTAACTTTCACACTACTTGATAGGTGATTACCTACCCTCACCCTCTGTGTTCTTCCATTAAGGAACTCTCCAATCCATTGTACTACTCTACTGTCAATACCCATTGCTGCAACTTTTTTCATTAGCCTATCATGAGGTACTACATCGAACGCCTTTGCAAAATCTATTACGATCCCATCTATTTGCCCATTCTCGTCGATTGCATCGGTAGCCTACATTTTGTAGAAATACTAGAAGGCCCTCAATAATTACTAATTTCCCATTAACCGGTACACAGTGTAAAAGGTATCTACTATTTAAATGAATCAATTTATTACGGAAAGTGTACTAATTATAAACTACTTGTTTTCAATATAGACCTTCAAACACTGGATTGGTTTTTACCACAACCAGCATTTTTGATAATGCTGTCTCCTACTATTGGAAGTGGTTGTATAATTTATTACACACACAATTATCATGTTTAAAAAAGGAATAAACAATTTTTTTTTTTTTTTTTTTTTTTATCTGTACACCTTGTTCCAACATTGTCAGGTAAGGGGGTGTTGCCACCAAATACTAGGGAATAAACAATAAATTAAAAAATATTTGTTCGCTACAAGATACAACCAGTGTGAAATTTGAAAATTTGAATGCCTACTTTTGGCGCACTAATTCGCATGCAGGCGGTGGGTATACTTCGCTTCGGTCGGTGACTATCGGGCTGCGGGCAGTACGCCACACTTCTCAAGTTGTCATTGGCGTCGATCGGTCGTGTTTCATCAACCGTCAACAGTGTTTGTCAGAGATATCTTTGTGATTTACAATTAATGCGTCGTTTGATGCCGATCTACAGAAAAGCTGTCGACGGAAATTCAGGTAAGTTTTTTAAGTTTTAACTTACATGTTCCACGATTAGGTCACACAACATAATGTTATGGTTGACTGACTTAGCTGCAAGAGCAATGGTAAAAGATAGGTTAGGATGGCTTGTTGCTACCATCGAATTAGGATTTAGGCCTAGGTCCTACCTCTAATAAACTAGGGTGTAAATTCTAAATCGTTAGTGGCTACTACGCCCTAAGCCTAGGCCTACCTCCTCTAAGCATAGGCTAGGCCTTAGGCCCACCCTGCCGTAACTAGTTCAGCCTATAAAACATCTAGGCCTAGGCCCTAGGCTATAAAATTCAATCCTGCCTAGGCCTAGGCTAGCTATTAGCTCATGGCCTAGGCTTGGGCCTACCAAAAGCGTAGGCCTAGCCTAGGCTTGGGCCTAGGCTTGGGCCTATCAAAAGTGCAGGCCTAGGCTAGGGCCTACCAAAAGTGTAGGCAAAAGGTCGGTGCACAATTGCCCGGTAACGATAACTGTAACTATAACGATAAAACGGTAACGGGAAGGCATTCGATGCACAATTGCCCGTTAAGCAGACGCTCGGCTATTTGCTAATATTTTTAACAGGCCGTTGACGCTTGATTCTGATTGGTCCCGGTAACTTACAGACGGGAACGGTAACGTTAAGTTAAAACTTGGCGAACTTCCCGTTCCCGTTACCGGGCCCGGTAACGGGAAGCTCTGATTGTGCATCGTATCGTAGTTTAACATGGAATCGAAGTTTATTCCCGTTATCGTTATCGTTACAGTTATCGTTATCGTTACCGGGCGATTGTGCACCGACCTTAAGGCTAGGGCCTACCAGAAACGTAGGCCTACTGCTTTTGTCCGTTTAAGTGAATGGAAACCTGGCTCGTTGTGTAAGTATAGTGGTGATGGATAAGTCCGTGCTCAGCCCACTTGTTAAATGTGGTAATGATCAATGTTCTTGGAAAGTGCTAGCCGATAATTGATAACTGGTAAAAACGTACTCGTCAAGTCAGTTAAACTTGTTAAATGAAGCCGTGCTGTGAAGCAGTAAAATCATTTTTAAAAGCAATAAATCTATTAATTATTACGATGTTAATAAGTGATTGATATCCTAGATATAGGCCTAATGCCTAAATGTACCAGTTAAAATGAGAACGCGTGAGAAATGCTCGATAAATATGTCTGGACGTGTCCGAATAGTATCAAAACGTTGCTAATTATTTTTCTCGAACTTGGAGTTCATCAACAAAGGGTAACCTAAGCTCACAGATTGTTAATAATTGTTGATGACATTAAATCGAGAACAAGAATTGAGTACTATTCGGACAGGTCTTCTAATTTTTAGCTCATTTTGTTGCTGCGCGATATTTCAATTTAGTTATTTTCCGTCTAAAGAAAAGATCAATTTGTTCACATTTTATTAACTATTGCTTTGTCAATTTTCTGAGGCTCTATAAATTGTACCATATAGGCCTAACCGTCATGCGTACAATTCACTTCCATAATACGTTGCATTACATCCTATGAGAAGCGGAGACCTATTATACAATCCCCAAGGCCTAATTGTTCTTCTTACTTTCCAGGTGGTACTTGTCCATGTGGGGGGGTGAAGGGATGCAATTTGGTGTAGCCTACTGGTAGGCCACGTGGCACAAACCAAGAGCAGGCAGTCATCCTACCAGCATATGCCTACAATTAGTAGGCTAGTAGGGCCAACACCAAATATAGAAGAAAAATGTAAGTTTTCATTTTTGGTATACTATCCTCCTATATCCTCCTGAATCTTGATCTGCTTTTTAATAGTATGCTACAGTATAGAAACCTATATTATTATATTATGGTTAATTGCCTTTTGCCTTTATAAAAATCAATGCAGTGTCAATTGCAACATAATTAATTAGGCCTACTACGTTTATCAAGCGGACTCATTCCGGACTGCATGAGTGCATGCATTGCCACCACTATACGCAACGGGCATAGGGCCTATGCTACTCACTTACCATTTATTTGAAACGGAAAGTGGGTTTGTTGCGTATAGTGGTGGGAGTACATGCACTCATGTAGTCCGCTTGATAAACGTAGTATTTATTAACATACACTGGTGTAGAAACTCGGCGGGGGAGTCGAGGGGGGAAACTTATACTTAGTATGTTTCACCCATGTTACAATAAGGGATGTCAACGGGTACCCGTTACCCGCCCGGTGCACCCGAGTATGGTTCCAACTTTTCATTAAACCCTTTACTTGACATTACCTGTTTTCAATCTGTCAAACAAAACAAAAATCATAATTGCGGCGTCTTTGTGCTTTGTCCGGGGTGTCCGAACGCGTGCTATAACTTCATCCGCACAGAAGCCACCAGTGTTCTTGTTTGTACCTCATAGTGTGCGTGATGTAGTTTGTGTGTAAACAATAATTTGAAGCGTCATGCACTGAACACAATGCAATACCTTACGGCCTACCAATTATTTGACGCCCATGAAAGCCCATGACAATAAAAATTAATTTTGCTATCCGGGTAACGCAGGTATGAAAAATTCCGGGTACCTATTGACATCCCTAGTTACAATAGTATTAGTACTTGGACCTGCCTATAGTAGACACCATCACCAAATGAATCTTTTCCTACACAGGTTCTAGAACTGACCCTGTTTTTTGTTTGGCACGAATACTACCATGATATGGTTTTGATTTTTGCTGCTTATAAATTGACCCCCCACCCCCAACTCTGGAAAGGTCCTAGTGTCTGACAGTAACATAACATGGCCTACCATATTAATTCTTATTTTCATTATTGCATATTCACTGTAGGCCTAGTAATCCCATTGGAGGATAGTTGATAATTTCTTGCTTCAACTTTCAAAAACTTTCAACCCCTAAAGAAGAATTTTTCTGAGATCGTCAAAATACAATAAAATATGATCAATGGCCCAATGATTGTGCACACTAGGTACCCCAATTATCCCATTTTTTTTTTTTCAAATAAAACTCTGAGACCTTTTGCAGCAGTCAGCACTCACTACCTTCATAGGACTCGGGCCTTCGTCAAGGCAGAATCCAACAGAGACGTGCAATTGTATTGTAACTAGGCTTAAAATTTTTCGTCTTGATTTCAGCCTTTGTGACTAAAAGTTCTCCACATGAGCTTCGCATACGCCAATTGGAGATGATCAAACTCAAACCGGAAATGCGGCACAGCCCGCAAAGAAATCAAAAGAAAATCGTCATATTCATTCTTTGGACCTTCCAAACATTTGGAATTCCTAGAGATGGAAATCCATGAACAATCATTGCCTGACACAAAGCCTTCGCCAAACATCGAAACACCGAGAAAAAGTATTCCCTAATTAGGTATATCCAAGCAAAAGAGCTTGGTAACACTCAAGTTCTTGGTAATGTGCAAAACTTTGTGAATATCTCAACTTTAGGAATGATCAAACATTTGGGAATACCCAATACTTTTGGCATTCCCACTCCTCTCTATATTTAACAAATGCGTATTTAGTTCAAATCCAGATACATGTAGATATTTGTATCGTCCGCAGATAAAATAATAGGACAATGTTGCAAAATTGCAATGACGTATTTAGTTCATATAGTTAGTTTGTATTGCATTGTTCAATAGGTAATAAATACTAAGTGCCATTAATAAAATACAACCTATGATTTGGATTTTCTAGTTGATTGCACCCATGCTGGTACAGTGAAAACTGCTATATATTTTTCATTTCTCCAATGGAACCTTTTTATTAGGAATGTCAACAAACATCGTATATCAATAAATGTAGATAATATCGTGATATGGCGAGTCATATTGCAATAATCATACAATATTAAATTATGTAAGATATCGTGATGACTTGCGTTTATATTTAAATTTGGGCGTCCGCTCAGCACTCACTGAGCGGCCGCCTAACGCTCGGGCATGGGTTGACAATTAGGCGCGATGAGGATATGACAAAATTTAAAAACGAGTAGCCAAATAAACGCACAAGTATTTACTATTTAGTGCATCTTTCATTACATACCGCGGTAAAAATTTAATTTGCAATATTGACACAATATATATCGCAACAAGTTTGTGTTTATTTTGCGATTAGCGATATTGAATTTCATATTGTTTGACATCCCTAATTTTTATGATACCGCCATGCTTATTGTATAGGCCTAATTTGTTTAGTTAACTAAAACATGTTCTTGCTGATGAAGCCCACCTTGAAAAATGTATAAATGACATTTCACTGGACATCCTTTCACATCCTTTGACCCATATTTTTTAGTTCTTAATTTTGAGGTAAGTATGATTTACATGTATTAGTAGAGGTGTATGTTTGTCAAGATAAAATTTGCCATCACATTTTAATTTTATGTTTAAGACAAAATAAAATGTAAATTTTTTTAAAAATTTGTATGTTCATTTTTTGTTTAATGGTTATCAATTGGTTTATAATGCGTGACTATATAGTTATTAATAAGTCACCGAGGTTATGTTTGGTTATCAATTGGTTTATAATTTGTGACTATAGGCCTATGGTTATTAATAAGTCACCGCTTGGTTATCAATTGGTTTATAATTCCGGACTATATGGTTATTAATAAGTCACCAAGGTTATGTTTTGGTTATCAATTGGTTTATAATTCATGACTAGGCCTATATGGTTATTAATAAGTCACCGAGGTTATGTTTTGGTTATCAATTGGTTTATGATTTGCACCTATGTAGTTATTCATTAGTTACCAAGGTGATGCTTTGGTTTGAATCCATCCCAAGAAGTGGTTTGCAATAAGTTATGCATCCATCACCAAATAGTCACATTTTGAAACAACGGTTACTATTTGGTTTACACATGGTTATCAATTGGTGATGTGCAGTGTGCACCTTGGTTTATATTTGGTTATTCATTGGTGATGTATATTTTTAGTAAGGGATAGCTAACTGAACAATTCTGATCTGGTGGTTAAATTATTCTGAACTGCGTGCATGTTCCTTTGCAAGTAATCCTCATTCTCTTTCTTGAGCATAAAGGAGCCTCTTAAAAATACATAAAAAAGCACCAAAAAAGAAGTTATTTTTACCTCCTAAAAAGGTCAAATTTTGTACATAAAAGGAGGTAAAATTACCGTCAAAAAGCACAAAAAAAGAGGTAATTTTTCCATCCTTAAGGCCTCTTTTTTACCTCCTAAGAAGGTCCAATTTTGTACATAAAAGGAGGTAGAAAGACCGTTAAAAGGCACAAAAAAGGAACTCCTTTTTACATCATAAATGCCTCTTTTGGCCTCCTAAAGAGGTCCCAAAAAGGTGGTGCTAAGGAGGTAATAAAGATTGAAATTAGGTTGGTCAATGGGACCCAAAAAAGCACAAGAAAGGCTCAAAAAAGGACCTCCTTAGAACATCCTAGCTTCCTTTTTAGGATGTAAAAAGTACATCATAAGGAGGTACTTGTGTTTCGTGGGTTATTGCAATGTTAATGAATGACTCCTGAGTCCGACATCAACGTGCGTAGTAGGTTGGTAGGTCCACATCATTCACATCTCGAGACGACGCACAGATATTATGATTCTATCCTAAATTTTCGTGTTTTTTGTATATTTATTCTAGATAAACTTTATCATAAAGTAAACATTTTTTAAGATACATTTTACAAAGGCCTTTTTAACAATTTGAAGATTTGTATACTACTAACTGTTGCCTCCTCCCCAGCACTGAGTTTGCCTAGCCCAGGATGTACTAAAACGAAACCGAAAAAAAAACGAAATTGGTGGACGGAATTTTTTGAAGAACAGACTTATTTTAGAACAATACAACAATAACAAAACGAGTTCTTGAAGTTGGGTGTATGGTTTATGTTTAGTAGAAGTGTAACATCTCGTTATGAAATCGCTAAGCGACATTATATTACATTATCTTAATTTTTGTTGATTAATATATTTTATATCGCGAGCAAAACAAACACACTCATCAATTGATTATAATATTTTGCGAAGTATTGCATCATTCTCGGCGAAATCTTCGCCTGGCGATAACCACCTCAGCAGTAAACTATTTTACCGGCTTCCGAGAGTTCGAAACGACACCGCGTCGATTGTTTTCAAGAAACCCTATCCGCACACTTTCTAATCATACGCGCACTTCCCGGAAAACCTCGTCGAATGGAATGACAGACCAACGAATAAAGAACAGTCTGTTGATATAAATAATATAGATTATTTTCTGTCAACTTCCACGCAAGTGAGTGGGTGGCCGACAGATTGGGTCGTTTGTTTGTGCAAAGCGCGTCGACCACGCGCGCAAATTCAACAACATTTCCTTATCTGCGCTGAAAGAAGTTCGCGGAAAACTCGTCAGCGAATGTTTAAATACAGGTCAATTTTTGACCGGCGCGTCAACTTTCACTCTCTCGTTTTGTGTATGTCTATTGCCTCGTGCTGATATTCAATATTATCTTATCTGGTAGTGTTATCTTCCAGTCAATCGGCCGGCGCCCACAATTGTTAAGTATAACGTCACTATTAGATTGGGACGATTACTACGTTTTGTAGTAGTTTAGTTTCTCTTCAGTGATAGATTTACGTTTGATTGGTAAAACACGCATCTCGCGTTTATTGCATGTTTAATTCTAATTACATCGTTTATACACAATCATGCATGAAGTTTACCTTTGCGTTGCGAGTTAACAAATTGCCAAATATTTTAGGTATGTCGTAGTATTATACAGCGCGCGACCTATGAATTATTATTTTTACTAATTTGATGTAACCAGGGGGGGTAGTTTGTCGCAGTAGATTAGGCGACATTGGTCTTGATGCAGTATAAACTGAGGTTCCTGCGTTCCTTCATAATATACTACCCACTAATCGTCTCGATAAACAAAATAATACCGCTCAAATATCATCATATTAACTATGATGATCAAAATGGTCACATAAGCACGTTTAGTGTTAGTACAATATTTGATTGAGATTTGAGGAAAATCATTTTTTTCCTTTTTTTTTTAAACTTTCTTCTCTGTTGAGTTGTATAACTTGAGGATTTGGTAAGTCTATATATAAGTTTCTGCCAGGATGTATGACGGATGTCACGACAAGAAGCAAGCAACAAAATTGATGTATACCTTGCTTACTCCGGTAAATACGTCCGGTACGCCCGGCCATGCGCTCTTATACCACCGTATTATTACCGGGAGTAGTTTCCAGAAGTGCTTCCACTGTATTAGTTTTTACCGAGAGGCCATCTAGCCAGCACAACAGAGCCAACCAACGTTTGGGAAAGTTTCATTCTCCGAGGTAATTATTGTGTAGTGAAGTGGACAGTACAGTGTTGCCAGTTCTGGCCTGGCGCTCTTTTGTTGTCTGTGCATTTGAGCATAGCTGTTGAAATAGGCAATTAACTTCGTGTTTGTACAGCAAGGGACAAAATGTTTGCAACAACACTGAGAGTTGTTGGATAGAGAATTATCGAGACGATAGTTGCTTGATGATGTTGCATCTGTATATACTGCTACAAAAACTGTGGCGTTGTCCCTCTTACGACAGGCAGAGCTGCTCTGGACCCAGATAAACCATCGTGGAAGAAAAATTCTGGAAGATAAATCATAAAAGAAAAGAATAAAACAGGACATAGAGATAAGTTCAAAAAATATAAACGAGAGGGCCTCCTTGAGGGCAACGGTCACCAACATTAAGGAGCCCATTTTGAATCCGTGCAAAGAGTCTAATCGAGACGATAAATACGTTGCTTGGTAGCTACCAAGTTATTAAAGAAACGATCATGCACAAAAGTATTGTATTCCATTTTGAATTACGTTTTTTGATATTCGCCCACCAGGTCGAATGAGCTTCTGGAGTAGCTAAACGAAGAACATTCAGTACATGAAATCACAATAATGAATAAATGCACCAACTTTGTGCTGGAAAGTGATAGCTCGTTACTTTCTACGTGGTTTCTTCAATCGACCGATACTTTCACAAGTACGAAATACAGACAGACATACAGACAGACAGACAGAGAGACAGACAGACTGGCTGGACCCCCCTATGCGATCGTGCAAGCCGTGACAAATCGTTGCACTGCTGGAATCTCATAGGTCGTGACGCCAGATCGTCGGTAAGATAGTAGACTTACTTATCTGTTCGGCGATATTGGAATAGTTGGCACTGAAGATGGAATGTGGACGGCCATTCATCGTGATAAGAAGAGGGTTAGGGCGGGAGGCAATAATCGCATTTCAGACTCGATGTCACGCATATTAATTTTATAATATCGAGATATTGCTGGATCAATTGTGATTGAACAATGAGATGGAACTTCTGGAATTCTTAGGAGGGAGAAATATCGTGATTTCACCGAATGCTGCGTCAATTTCAAGTAGACGAAAGATGTGTAGCACCGAAATATTCAACAGGGGCTCTGAGTAATTTCGTGGTGGGAATTCGCGAAAATAGTATTCATCAAAATGTAAAATAATATTGAGAAATAAGATGAGTAGCACTATTCTACTTAATTGATTCGTTTAATATTAAATGCATATTCTATGAATAGGATGAATCATCATTCATCACGTATACTCGATGACTTATCAATGTCTAAAAACAAGCATTTGGTAATTTATGTAAATCTCAGCTTAATTTGAATATTTACTTTGTCAATGACTTTTGTCTACACAAACGTATTGTCTCATACATTTATTTGCGTATATCCTTATGATATTTGCGAAACCCCTCCAAAGTATAACAGCTTTATCGTGGTTTGCATACTTCTTGAAGGCACCATGGCAACACAGCGAATAGTGGCTGTATACATTGATGTCGGCGGTGTTATTTGATCAGTATGTCGACGTGATGTTGCAATAGTCTCTTCTTGTTTCACACACGCATATCGTGTATATGGTGTCTCTCTCACTATTCACACCGTGACAGGAATAGCTGATCGATATCTTTACCATCGAGTCATAGACAAGTCAGTCCATTCAAGCGTTCGGAAGTGTTTTTTTATTTTTTGTAAAAGAATGTTTTTTTGTAAAAATACATGAGATAGTACAGTGTTTTGCGTAAAGATATTCTGATCAAAACTTATGTTTAAAACTTCAACATCTATTTCTTTATCATATTTATATGGATTAGCAAAATGAAGCACAATTTGTGGTACAACTTTTAAAAACCCTCTTCTTCGGGAAAATAAACCGACAAGTCATTTCATTTCTAATTCAGTAACGCATTGGTGTGTTATAAAGTTCTGTTGTGATAGCACTCAAGGGCGCACACAGAGTATTTTCACTTGTAATTATTTATGCTAATCGAAATCATTAGAACGGTAAAAGATAATTTCTTAATTTTACAATGTTTTAAATTTAAATAGATAGCGGGTTACGAAACGCGGCGAACAGAAGTTAAAGCAAGGAAGTCTTTCAAAACCGGAATCACACAACGTAAATTTCTAGAAATTATTCTAATTCGTATGAATAATTTACAAAAGTAATTGTGCGAATTAGGTAAAGTTTATTTCCGTTTAAATTATTTACGAATTCCGGTGAAGTAATAAGAAGAGGATTTGTTGTAGTCGGAACTGAATGCTATGGTGTGGCCCACTTGTAACGCCGTGTGGAGCATGTGTGGGTATATACACACTACACAGTGCAAACACGCAAACCAACACCTTATCAGATCGCACACCTAGTTAGTCGACTACCGTAAAAACTTAAATGAATTACAGTGATCGTATGAGCTATACGTAAACCCGCTAAAACTGACGTTTAGCTGTATTTTATTATTACGGACGTTTTGAAGATGGTATTACAGTCCGGGCCCGGGATGATGGTGACTCTGCCGGTCGGACGAGGTCTTGCTTGCTCATTTCCCCCCAAGAACCCCCTTAAATCTACGCCCTCCTATTTTACACTTTTCCCAATCTTCTCTTTACACGCCCCCCCCCCCCCCATCCTCTCCACCCATTTGACACCGGGGTAGAATAGGTCCAGGGTAGCTCAGCTTGTCGTAAGAGGCGAGAAAGGCGCCGAAAAGAAATACATTTGTATTTTATACTGTCTATACTCACACAGTTACATGATTCGTTCAAGATTTGTTTGTCAGTTGGGCGTATAGAAAATAACTCTGGGGTTTCAACCGAATATAATAGAAATATTTAGCTTTTCCAAGAAGTTACGAAAAATTATTTTAGTCAAATATTGTATTCCTACGCTGTAAGATAATTCGTAAACCGGGGGTATATTTTAATTTATTTCCCCTTCTAAGAATTGTGAGCTTTATTCTACCACAGCTTTTTCATCCTCATCGACGACATTTTTCCACGCAACGATCTATATATTTATTTTCCCGTCAGTAGGTAGTACGGCACTATGGAGTCAAAGATGGCCGCCGAGGTTATTGACCTCAGGGCACGTGCCACAGGCACGTGTCACGGCACGTGCCACTTCCCCTCTTGAGGTAGGTCAGTAACCTAAGAGGAGGGGAGGGGAGGGGCCCACGTGACCACTTACGTAAGAGCCCCCACGTGACAGCCGCCATATTGTTTTCGTGGCCGCCATTTTGTATACAGCAGTGCGCTCTAGTAGCTATTGAGAGAACCTCTGCCGCCATTTTGAATATTCAAATTTTCCCGCTATACTAGCGCGCTCTAGTAGCTAATGAAGGAACTATTGCCTTCAAGTGAAGACACTTTGTAAAAAAACTTTGGCGACGAGTGGATTCGAACCATAGCAAGACTGGACCTTCTGTTCCATAAGCAGACACGCTAACCATTCGGCTATCGAGACAACTTACTGAGTACGTGTTAAAATGTGTATATAACTTAATAGCTTGCTGAGCTCGGCTATTAGTTAATAGCTTGTGTTAATTGTTCGTTCAAAGTCCAACTCGTGTACAAATAGCAAACGTCAGTGTTTTATGCAGAGCTTAATAGCTTGATGAGCTCGACTATTAATTAATTGTTTTTGTTAAGTGGTCGATCAAAGTCCAGCACGTGCAAATGTCAGTGCTCTCAGGCGACTGACCGTTGCTACGTGTGATTTGCAAGGTTTGCTATATTCATGTGACCAAGTCTCAACATGCTTCATTACACTTTCTGCATTGATACAAGGGACAATTGTAACTCGGCAGTCTTGTACACTGGCGCGCCCTAGTAGCTAATAAGAGAACTTCAGCCGCCATTTTATATACAGCAGTGCGCTCTAGTAGCTATAGAGAGAACCTCTGCCGCAGACGATGATGATGACATTATAATGCTTGAGGAATAAACTTTTGGTTGTGTTAAAAACTAGTAATTATATTTGATACATTTAAGATGGATGCAATTTTGGAAACGATCTTACCAAACTTTGTGCCAGCCACTGATTCCCAAGTATTGGATGTATTATAGAGTGATTTTGACAATATAGAGAATGTAAATAACGAAGATTTCGATCCCACGCGCCTCACACGTTACAGCTCGAAGTTTATGTGTAATACTTTCACTTGTATCTATTAATAGACTAGATATATTATTAGTTAATAGTCAAGAAAGCTAATGAACGAATTAAAATATATATGCCCTTTCATGACAACCAACTCATTACAAAACTATTTTAATTTCCCAAATGATTTATTTAATTCGATATTTTCTCCTACTAGACGCGAGAAGAAAATATTTGCAAGTTATATCCTGCAAGTTCAAAGTACAATACACTACTATCTATTCCAATAATACAGAGTAAGGGAAATTCAGAAAACATTAGGTTGAAAAACCAAATGCAAATATTAAGTTTACCCAATTCTTACATTTATTGCAATAAGTTTATAAACTTTTACATGTAGGCTATTGAATATTTCCAAGATCATCTACAATGTTGGATGCACCAAGTTCATAAAGTATATATTCGAAATCCAACGATACACATTCGTTTTCACAGTTCATCTTATGCATATGTTTTCGCACAAATTGTTGAATTGAAATGGGCATCACTCCTTCTTTCTCTTCAAAGTCGCGTATGTATGCACCATATTTACTGTTGACATCTACCACAAAGTCACAGTACCATGCATAAAGTTGACGGTATCTACATTCGTGGTCTTTCAGAATAGATGTTATAACTGTTGAATATTTTATTAAATTTATGCATGAAATTTCACTCAGGTAAATTCCTTGTTGATCATCACATAACGGTCTCAAGCCTATAACTACATTTCCCATGTACATCTTAACAAACAACACATTGGTACACAAATATTTGTCTGGTATATTCACTACTTCATCCTCTGTTAGACTGAACACGTACGATGAAAGAAGTTCGATTTCACGTGCAAACTCTTTCCATGCTTCAGTGTGGAACTTAACACTTTGTCTCTTCAAACCTCTGATCTCCACAAAAGGTTGAAAGAATGCATCTTTGTGTAAACCAACAACAATAAATTTTGTTTTAGAATCATTAAGTTCAAATAAGCTTTTTCTCAGGACAATTTTAGGTTTCTTTTCAATTTCACTCTCACTACTCACTGCGTTGAACACATTCTTCTCGGTGAAGTATCCATGCTGAGATTCCATCTTGTTTGTGCTGGCCCGGTGAAGATTGCTGGTCTGCTTGACATCTGCAGGAGGAGGCCTCGAGTATGGTTTCGGTCTGCTACTGTTGCTGAGTTGAGATTCCCCCTCGGTGGCAACATGTGTAGGTTTCCAAAACATGGTTATAGCTCACACTGCCAAACAGAACTTGCTGCTTACAGCTCTCAAACTTGAATGAGCAGGCTCTTCCGCTCCGCTCCGGTACTGACTGTGGCTAGCGGTAATGCAGCGAAACAGTTACCTGATTGGTTGACACAAAGAAAGCCCCGCCCACACTTGTTCAGCGTGACGTCACGCAAACCTGTCGAGACTTGCAAATGTAGGTCTAGGTCTATTCCTTTTATGTTTAGAAATAAAAGCGGTTATGTCATACATACGCATTCCAAACTAGTAGCAATAAGAGATGTTAATGATAACAAAATGTCCAAATATATTTTGTTTATTTTAATTAATCATACATCAATTTTTTTTTTTTACTCAATATTTATACTTTTCTTTACTACTACTATTACGTTGTGTTCTACTACTACTTTATTTAAGATAGATACTACTCAAATTTACAAGAATCGAAATCATTCACATGACAACACTCGTTTGAGTCCTGTATTTTCCAAAGTGCTTCCTTGCAGTTGAAACACCAATGATTCTCATCCATCAAAAATTCGATGATTTCAATCTCGTCCAAACTTCGTGTACTTGTCACACAATACATATAAGATAGACATTTTTCATCTCGAAGTTCAGGTCCACATTCTTCGCAAAGATTAATAGCAATGTCGTACTCTATGTATTTCATCAAAACGCAGTTACTATCGTAAAACGCAAAGTAGTACATTTCGTCCGAATACATGTTTAGAAACTCTGGAAAACGTAAACGCCTCATTGTGTCCACGTCCACTTCAATGAATGCTAAATCCATGTATGGATCTGGATCCAATTCTTCTAACGCTAATCCATTGTCAAAGAAATCAACATGAGGAAGTACACCCCCTTCTCTTATTTCTACAACTTTACCGAAACACATAGTGCAATTCTAATTTCTGTGTAGATGCACTTTCAGTACTGCTTTCTATTTCCTTGTGGCAAACTTATATACACAATTTCCCTTGGTCAGAAATAATTAATTACAATTACCTCCCTACGATTGACTAAGATAAAATTTAATGAATGTAAAAATGCAACATACTAAATTTTGTCATCTCGTAATATCTACTATGTTTATTTTTCGCACTTTTCACGTCCAGTTATTAATTCTTAAATGATTTATAATGTCCATGTGCATACGTATTGATGCAATCACTTCTTATATAACGCTTGTCACATAATATGGTGACAAAGTTGCTTATTTATGTTTCAAAGTAAATAGTTCAATGATGTTGACTTGAAAACATTTCTGCGCTTTGTAATTTCTTTGAAAAAAAAAAAAATACACTTTTTTTATAATCTTGATGCATGATACATTTGTTTAAAGTACGTTTCACAATTCCTTTTCCAATTTTCTTCAATTTTCCACCATCTTCCAAAATCAATTACATTTGTGGTCTAAGGCCAGTAAACTCCTTGACCACGCTTCCTTCACATTCATCCTCAAGTTTTTCTATCACCTTTTTATTATCGTCACTATGTAAGAAGTGTTCTCGAGGGAAGTTAGAAGTATCAAAGAAATGAGAGTCTAACAACATATCGTTATAAATATTTACGGTTTCGATCTCATAGCACAAACAATGTGTCTCTGTAGAAAGTAAGTTGAGGCGATCTCCATATTTGTTCTTTGCATAACCGTAGTGAAAATCATACATCACTCGCTTACTTAATTCTAAAACAGTAAATCCAGTGAACATAGGTCTATTTAATTCAAGACAAGACAAGGTTTCTTAGAATAGATTACGACAAGATCGTTAGAGAAAATCTGAAAACTATCAAGCGATTATTTTCTTTGTCCTCTTCTCATTGTTTACCAACTCGACTTTTATTCTTTTCTCTAAACTCTTACCGTAAATACAATTTATTAATAGCTTGAAAAAGTCTTTCTTAAAGCTTTTTTGAGCCTCCATACTTTTTTTTTCTGGTGGTACTGTTAAATCATTGTGATTATTGTGCAACACATAGAGATGTTCTAAATCTACTTCTAAAATATACTCCTTCTCAGCATCATCAGATATATTAGTAAAGTCACATTGTTCAATTTCATCCACCTAAAACCGCGTGTGGGTAAACACTCACTCATTGCAACTCCATACAAGTTATTGCAATCTAAATACAATATATATTTAGAAAGCTTTTCAACATCATTTTCACTAATATATTTGTTATTCGCTTCTGAAAATCGTTTGGTAATCATGACACACCACTCCTTACTTAATTTTTCATAAACAAGTACATGTCGGGATCTGTGAATAGCTCCAATTCAACCTTTGTCATCAGCTTTAGACAGCTTACCCAGTCTAAACCAGGTGCAGTATACATATGCGCTGCATCGAGACTATAGTTTGCTAGGCATAACATTCGAAAGTGCTCAAATACATCTGCTTGTAGAAGAACATCAGTTTTCACATACAGATCTTGATAGTCGTCTAAATTGTCAAACTCAAATGTTTCCCAAACTCTCTGTGCATGTTTCTAGTCCTCATCACTAACAGTAGCCTATCTCCTTTCATTGTAGAAAGCCGATGGAGATGGCAAAGATGTTTCAAGCACTTTAGAGGGTGGATCAATATAGGTAATCATATGAAAATACTTCTTTACGTAGTAGAAGTAGAATCCTTTCATTATCGAATCCTAAAAGATTCTCAACAAGTGTCTCTAAAAAATCACATAGGAATTGAATCGAGTCTATAAATCTCAAACTTTCCAATGTAAAGGAAATATACTTCTCCATGTTGTAAGGAATACACGTTATCAATCCTCTATCTTGCCAATGTTTTCGATGATCAAATGCCAATCATAGTTACGCAAGTTATGGAACACCACAGATATGAAGGAAATCTTTTTAAAGTTAATATTACAATGATTATGTGTTGCACCACGAAAACGCCCTGTCACATGATCATAATCCCGCACACGAACCATGTCTAGAGGCTCTTGACAAATGTGACAATTTTCTTCGAAAGCTACCTGGTAACAAAACCAATTGCCTAATCTCGCCCAATATTGGTAGAAGTTTAGATTTTTTAATAAACAACAGGCAGTTTCCTTCTGAATTTACAATAACATACGCATAATCCGAAGGCTCTTGTCGTGTCAGCTTTGAAGTATAAGATGATTTTTCGCTTTGTACACACACTTATTTTTGTTGAAAAACACAAATGGAACTTTCCGTTTTTGAATTTCATAATATAACTTATTGTTGTTATCTTCTTTAGGTATTTTACCTTTTTAAGACTACGCTCATTACATACAGTAAGTGTGATGTTTTTATAAAAGATCCTTTGTGTAAAATCTATGAAGACATAAATAGCAATAAAATTTGTACCTTGTTGTGTTTGGACTTTTATGAGACATTAGTGCGATGTAGCTTCGTTACTGTTGCACAGTTTTCTTCTTTGTTATTCTAAGAAGAAGAATTTCCAAAAACATTTACTGATATGTTCTTATTCTTCTCAAAAAGATCTATCTTTGAGATTTTTACTCTAAAATCAATTCCGTTCATATTTAACTCGGACTCGAATTCTTTATACTTAATAACTTTATTGGAATTAATATCTTGAAGGTGAAAATGTGCCAAGATCGACCATATAAAACATTTAATATCGTAGTTTTGTATTTATTGAGTTGTAGCGTTCGAGGAATAGGTATAAAGCTTGATCCTGATAGAGGTGCATATTTTGCTGTTTTTAATTCCATATATTAAATATTATAGATGCCCCAATACCTTCCTTAAAGGCCGTGCATGCCTTGTTGATAGTGACGAAAGCTTCATTCAAAACTGCGACTCAAACTCAGATTCTTGTAATAACGTATGACATCTACTTCGGAAACATGGACTCGTTGAGACCTCCTCCCCCTCTGACTCGCGAGTGTAACGTACAAACATGACGATATATCATTTCACTCCTCGATGAATGGAGAGATCTTTAAATAGTTTTCTCTTCACAGCTTCTTGATGTTCAGACAGAAACAACAGTACGCCTCTTCCAATCTCTTGTTTTCGGAACGTGTAAGTTTTCACCACATCATCCGAAGTCACGCGGCCCATGCACCTTCATCTTCTTTATCATTCTCTTCAACATCCATATCATAAACCGCATGTTTGTGTTATACACTAAGTTGATCAGTTTCAATATGTTTAAATAAACTTATATTCTTGCTAAAGTTCTTTCCACACATACCACACTGATACAAAGTCGCGTGGCCCTTTAGAAAATGTCGTTTTAAACCATCAGCTCTAGCAAACGTTGCTACACACATGTCACATCTCAACCTCTTTTTTTTTTTTATTATGAATGGTTTTCTCATGTCTAATGAAATTGGACTTTTTAACAAAGTTTTCCTATTAAGAAGAAGAAACTATTTTTACTCAATTGGTTATTGTATATGTATTATATTTCCTTTATTACTGTGATTTTTCTACTATATATATTTTTTTTGTACTCTAAATGATTTCGTACATCAAACAACGGAATAATACTAATTAAATCCATCGTCTCACATACTTAACAAATCTACTCATGGTTTCAAGATAAATGATGGTAATACAGTTTGCCACACACTGTTAGATGTATTCTACATGGGCGATCTCAAGTTATATGCGTTAAGTGCAACACCCAAGACGAATCTACTAAACTCAATGTTATAATTCAGTAGAGATATGTACGGATTTTGGAATAGATACAATAAATGTAAGTCACTTCAAGTCATCAAAGAAAAGATAACAAAATAAGAAGAGTTTGAAGTTGTCGAAGACAACCGAATAGGAGTAATGGACGAAGAAGACGTATACAAATATTTAGGATTTGCGCAGGCTAAACAAATTGATCATAAACTGAGGAAAAGTAAATAGTATTTTTTCCCACCAAGTTGTCTCTACATTGTGGCATAAAGGAGCGGCAACATCAATTAAAATCGTTTCTTGTTTCCTCTTGTCAATAAATATAATATCTGGTCTATTGTGATGTATGGTTTGGTCTGTTATAACTGCCCGGTCGTAATATAATTTGCAGTCGTTAGTATCTAATATCTTTTTTAAGGGTTATATTTTTAATACGCAGTGGTTGTGTTTATAAGCGTTTACTGTATGGCTTGTTTTTATATAATATTTATTGACAACAGGACTCAAGTCCCAAAAGTGCAATATAATATACTTAAACAATAGGTCTAAAACTAAGCTAAATAAACTAATAACTAAACTAGCTTGCTAACTGTACTGTACTGTACTATGTTCTAACTATAACTAAACCTGTGATAAAAGAAAGTGAATATGTACAAGTGTACGAGTGTGAGCGTGTGTGTATGTGTATGCGTGTGTGTGTGTGCGTGAGTGTGTATCTAGTCATTTACATTAGATATCGCAAGTTGTATCGCTGATTTGTAATTTTCAACTGTGATCTATATCAATGTGTGTGTAATTGGCTGGTATATTGTACAAATTTTGTATTCGGTTTAAACAAGAATATTTTACGCATGTCTATACGGCTTCTGGGTACGTAGAATGTAGAGTTTTTCCTAGTGGATCTCGTGGGTACATGATAATTAATGTGTTCCAAGAGGTTGGTATCTGTAAAGTTATTGACAATTTTATAAAGAAATACCAGGTCAGTGAACTTGCGCCTATCACTTAACGTCACCAAGTTGTTTTCTTCTCACAGTGATAAATAATTACGCCTGTGGTATGTTACTCCCTTTTAGATATGTATAATTTTTGCTTCTTGGTTATGCCTATGAAGATAATCTGTTTGACAAAGCATTTTGCACCCAGATACGATATGTTCAATTGTTTCACCGTTCATATTACATTTTATACATCAATCATCCACTGTGACGTCTTGCATTACGTAATTTTTGTAGTTGTTAGTCTTGATTACCTTATCTAGAATAGCGATCATAAATCCCTCCGTTTCGCTGAAAATGTCGCCGGACGTTAACCATTTGTTCGATGCTACTTTATCGACGTTCTATATAATGTCTGCTATGTAAAGTCTTTTTTGATATCCTTACCTGTTTCGCTGTGTCAGAATTTATTTCTTCAAGCAACTTTAAATTTTCATCATTTAAATTGAAGGGAGAAAGCAACTTGTCTGCCGACACTATAGCTCTGTGAAGTTGTGAATGTGGGAATTTGTACAAAAGTACTTTATTATAATGTCAATTTGATTATGATATAAATTGTTTAAATTAATCAAGCCTCTTCCCCCTTTTTCTCTCGGTAGAGTTTCTCTATTTATTGCTGACTTCCGAATGAATATGTAATAATCGGTATAGTATAAGTGTTAATTGCTTTGATCTTGTTCTAAGCATGCAGTTGCGTTTTTAAAATTGATCATACACGTTTCTTGTTTGTAGAAATACTATTTACTTTTCCTCAGTTTATGATCAATTTGTTTAGCCTGCGCAAATCCTAAATATTTGTATACGTCTTCTTCGTCCATTACTCCTATTCGGTTGTCTTCGACAACTTCAAACTCTTCTTATTTTGTTATCTTTTCTTTGATGACTTGAAGTGACTTACATTTATTGTATCTATTCCAAAATCCGTACATATCTCTACTGAATTATAACATTGAGTTTAGTAGATTCGTCTTGGGTGTTGCACTTAACTCATATAACTTGAGATCGCCCATGTAGAATACATCTAACAGTGTGTGGCAAACTGTATTACCATCATTTATCTTGAAACCATGAGTAGATTTGTTAAGTATGTGAGACGATGGATTTAATTAGTATTATTCCGTTGTTTGATGTACGAAATCATTTAGAGTACAAAAAAATATATATAGTAGAAAAATCACAGTAATAAAGGAAATATAATACATATACAATAACCAATTGAGTAAAAATAGTTTCTTCTTCTTAATAGGAAAACTTTGTTAAAAAGTCCAATTTCATTAGACATGAGAAAACCATTCATAATAAAAAAAAAAAAAGAGGTTGAGATGTGACATGTGTGTAGCAACGTTTGCTAGAGCTGATGGTTTAAAACGACATTTTCTAAAGGGCCACGCGACTTTCTATCAGTGTGGTATGTGTGGAAAGAACTTTAGCAAGAATATAAGTTTATTTAAACATATTGAAACTGATCAACTTAGTGTATAACACAAACATGCGGTTTATGATATGGATGTTGAAGAGAATGATAAAGAAGATGAAGGTGCATGGGCCGCGTGACTTCGGATGATGTGGTGAAAACTTACACGTTCCGAAAACAAGAGATTGGAAGAGGCGTACTGTTGTTTCTGTCTGAACATCAAGAAGCTGTGAAGAGAAAACTATTTAAAGATCTCTCCATTCATCGAGGAGTGAAATGATATATCGTCATGTTTGTACGTTACACTCGCGAGTCAGAGGGGGAGGAGGTCTCAACGAGTCCATGTTTCCGAAGTAGATGTCATACGTTATTACAAGAATCTGAGTTTGAGTCGCAGTTTTGAATGAAGCTTTCGTCACTATCAACAAGGCATGCACGGCCTTTAAGGAAGGTATTGGGGCATCTATAATATTTAATATATGGAATTAAAAACAGCAAAATATGCACCTCTATCAGGATCAAGCTTTATACCTATTCCTCGAACGCTACAACTCAATAAATACAAAACTACGATATTAAATGTTTTATATGGTCGATCTTGGCACATTTTCACCTTCAAGATATTAATTCCAATAAAGTTATTAAGTATAAAGAATTCGAGTCCGAGTTAAATATGAACGGAATTGATTTTAGAGTAAAAATCTCAAAGATAGATCTTTTTGAGAAGAATAAGAACATATCAGTAAATGTTTTTGGAAATTCTTCTTCTTAGAATAACAAAGAAGAAAACTGTGCAACAGTAACGAAGCTACATCGCACTAATGTCTCATAAAAGTCCAAACACAACAAGGTACAAATTTTATTGCTATTTATGTCTTCATAGATTTTACACAAAGGATCTTTTATAAAAACATCACACTTACTGTATGTAATGAGCGTAGTCTTAAAAAGGTAAAATACCTAAAGAAGATAACAACAATAAGTTATATTATGAAATTCAAAAACGGAAAGTTCCATTTGTGTTTTTCAACAAAAATAAGTGTGTGTACAAAGCGAAAAATCATCTTATACTTCAAAGCTGACACGACAAGAGCCTTCGGATTATGCGTATGTTATTGTAAATTCAGAAGGAAACTGCCTGTTGTTTATTAAAAAATCTAAACTTCTACCAATATTGGGCGAGATTAGACAATTGGTTTTGTTACCAGGTAGCTTTCGAAGAAAATTGTCACATTTGTCAAGAGCCTCTAGACATGGTTCGTGTGCGGGATTATGATCATGTGACAGGGCGTTTTCGTGGTGCAACACATAATCATTGTAATATTAACTTTAAAAAGATTTCCTTCATATCTGTGGTGTTCCATAACTTGCGTAACTATGATTGGCATTTGATCATCGAAAACATTGGCAAGATAGAGGATTGATAACGTGTATTCCTTACAACATGGAGAAGTATATTTCCTTTACATTGGAAAGTTTGAGATTTATAGACTCGATTCAATTCCTATGTGATTTTTTAGAGACACTTGTTGAGAATCTTTTAGGATTCGATAATGAAAGGATTCTACTTCTACTACGTAAAGAAGTATTTTCATATGATTACCTATATTGATCCACCCTCTAAAGTGCTTGAAACATCTTTGCCATCTCCATCGGCTTTCTACAATGAAAGGAGATAGGCTACTGTTAGTGATGAGGACTAGAAACATGCACAGAGAGTTTGGGAAACATTTGAGTTTGACAATTTAGACGACTATCAAGATCTGTATGTGAAAACTGATGTTCTTCTACAAGCAGATGTATTTGAGCACTTTCGAATGTTATGCCTAGCAAACTATAGTCTCGATGCAGCGCATATGTATACTGCACCTGGTTTAGACTGGGTAAGCTGTCTAAAGCTGATGACAAAGGTTGAATTGGAGCTATTCACAGATCCCGACATGTACTTGTTTATGAAAAATTAAATAAGGAGTGGTGTGTCATGATTACCAAACGATTTTCAGAAGCGAATAACAAATATATTAGTGAAAATGATGTTGAAAAGCTTTCTAAATATATATTGTATTTAGATTGCAATAACTTGTATGGAGTTGCAATGAGTGAGTGTTTACCCACACGCGGTTTTAGGTGGATGAAATTGAACAATGTGACTTTACTAATATATCTGATGATGCTGAGAAGGAGTATATTTTAGAAGTAGATTTAGAACATCTCTATGTGTTGCACAATAATCACAATGATTTAACAGTACCACTAGAAAAAAAAAGTATGGAGGCTCAAAAAAGCTTTAAGAAAGACTTTTTCAAGCTATTAATAAATTGTATTTACGGTAAGAGTTTAGAGAAAAGAATAAAAGTCGAGTTGGTAAACAATGAGAAGAGGACCAAGAAAATAATCGCTTGATAGTTTTCAGATTTTCTCTAACGATCTTGTCGTAATCTATTCTAAGAAACCTTGTCTTGTCTTGAATTAAATAGACCTATGTTCACTGGATTTACTGTTTTAGAATTAAGTAAGCGAGTGATGTATGATTTTCACTACGGTTATGCAAAGAACAAATATGGAGATCGCCTCAACTTACTTTCTACAGAGACACATTGTTTGTGCTATGAGATCGAAACCGTAAATATTTATAACGATATGTTGTTAGACTCTCATTTCTTTGATACTTCTAACTTCCCTCGAGAACACTTCTTACATAGTGACGATAATAAAAAGGTGATAGAAAAACTTGAGGATGAATGTGAAGGAAGCGTGGTCAAGGAGTTTACTGGCCTTAGACCACAAATGTAATTGATTTTGGAAGATGGTGGAAAATTGAAGAAAATTGGAAAAGGAATTGTGAAACGTACTTTAAACAAATGTATCATGCATCAAGATTATAAAAAAAGTGTATTTTTTTTTTTTTCAAAGAAATTACAAAGCGCAGAAATGTTTTCAAGTCAACATCATTGAACTATTTACTTTGAAACATAAATAAGCAACTTTGTCACCATATTATGTGACAAGCGTTATATAAGAAGTGATTGCATCAATACGTATGCACATGGACATTATAAATCATTTAAGAATTAATAACTGGACGTGAAAAGTGCGAAAAATAAACATAGTAGATATTACGAGATGACAAAATTTAGTATGTTGCATTTTTACATTCATTAAATTTTATCTTAGTCAATCGTAGGGAGGTAATTGTAATTAATTATTTCTGACCAAGGGAAATTGTGTATATAAGTTTGCCACAAGGAAATAGAAAGCAGTACTGAAAGTGCATCTACACAGAAATTAGAATTGCACTATGTGTTTCGGTAAAGTTGTAGAAATAAGAGAAGGGGGTGTACTTCCTCATGTTGATTTCTTTGACAATGGATTAGCGTTAGAAGAATTGGATCCAGATCCATACATGGATTTAGCATTCATTGAAGTGGACGTGGACACAATGAGGCGTTTACGTTTTCCAGAGTTTCTAAACATGTATTCGGACGAAATGTACTACTTTGCGTTTTACGATAGTAACTGCGTTTTGATGAAATACATAGAGTACGACATTGCTATTAATCTTTGCGAAGAATGTGGACCTGAACTTCGAGATGAAAAATGTCTATCTTATATGTATTGTGTGACAAGTACACGAAGTTTGGACGAGATTGAAATCATCGAATTTTTGATGGATGAGAATCATTGGTGTTTCAACTGCAAGGAAGCACTTTGGAAAATACAGGACTCAAACGAGTGTTGTCATGTGAATGATTTCGATTCTTGTAAATTTGAGTAGTATCTATCTTAAATAAAGTAGTAGTAGAACACAACGTAATAGTAGTAGTAAAGAAAAGTATAAATATTGAGTAAAAAAAAAAAATTGATGTATGATTAATTAAAATAAACAAAATATATTTGGACATTTTGTTATCATTAACATCTCTTATTGCTACTAGTTTGGAATGCGTATGTATGACATAACCGCTTTTATTTCTAAACATAAAAGGAATAGACCTAGACCTACATTTGCAAGTCTCGACAGGTTTGCGTGACGTCACGCTGAACAAGTGTGGGCGGGGCTTTCTTTGTGTCAACCAATCAGGTAACTGTTTCGCTGCATTACCGCTAGCCACAGTCAGTACCGGAGCGGAGCGGAAGAGCCTGCTCATTCAAGTTTGAGAGCTGTAAGCAGCAAGTTCTGTTTGGCAGTGTGAGCTATAACCATGTTTTGGAAACCTACACATGTTGCCACCGAGGGGGAATCTCAACTCAGCAACAGTAGCAGACCGAAACCATACTCGAGGCCTCCTCCTGCAGATGTCAAGCAGACCAGCAATCTTCACCGGGCCAGCACAAACAAGATGGAATCTCAGCATGGATACTTCACCGAGAAGAATGTGTTCAACGCAGTGAGTAGTGAGAGTGAAATTGAAAAGAAACCTAAAATTGTCCTGAGAAAAAGCTTATTTGAACTTAATGATTCTAAAACAAAATTTATTGTTGTTGGTTTACACAAAGATGCATTCTTTCAACCTTTTGTGGAGATCAGAGGTTTGAAGAGACAAAGTGTTAAGTTCCACACTGAAGCATGGAAAGAGTTTGCACGTGAAATCGAACTTCTTTCATCGTACGTGTTCAGTCTAACAGAGGATGAAGTAGTGAATATACCAGACAAATATTTGTGTACCAATGTGTTGTTTGTTAAGATGTACATGGGAAATGTAGTTATAGGCTTGAGACCGTTATGTGATGATCAACAAGGAATTTACCTGAGTGAAATTTCATGCATAAATTTAATAAAATATTCAACAGTTATAACATCTATTCTGAAAGACCACGAATGTAGATACCGTCAACTTTATGCATGGTACTGTGACTTTGTGGTAGATGTCAACAGTAAATATGGTGCATACATACGCGACTTTGAAGAGAAAGAAGGAGTGATGCCCATTTCAATTCAACAATTTGTGCGAAAACATATGCATAAGATGAACTGTGAAAACGAATGTGTATCGTTGGATTTCGAATATATACTTTATGAACTTGGTGCATCCAACATTGTAGATGATCTTGGAAATATTCAATAGCCTACATGTAAAAGTTTATAAACTTATTGCAATAAATGTAAGAATTGGGTAAACTTAATATTTGCATTTGGTTTTTCAACCTAATGTTTTCTGAATTTCCCTTACTCTGTATTATTGGAATAGATAGTAGTGTATTGTACTTTGAACTTGCAGGATATAACTTGCAAATATTTTCTTCTCGCGTCTAGTAGGAGAAAATATCGAATTAAATAAATCATTTGGGAAATTAAAATAGTTTTGTAATGAGTTGGTTGTCATGAAAGGGCATATATATTTTAATTCGTTCATTAGCTTTCTTGACTATTAACTAATAATATATCTAGTCTATTAATAGATACAAGTGAAAGTATTACACATAAACTTCGAGCTGTAACGTGTGAGGCGCGTGGGATCGAAATCTTCGTTATTTACATTCTCTATATTGTCAAAATCACTCTATAATACATCCAATACTTGGGAATCAGTGGCTGGCACAAAGTTTGGTAAGATCGTTTCCAAAATTGCATCCATCTTAAATGTATCAAATATAATTACTAGTTTTTAACACAACCAAAAGTTTATTCCTCAAGCATTATAATGTCATCATCATCGTCTGCGGCAGAGGTTCTCTCTATAGCTACTAGAGCGCACTGCTGTATATAAAATGGCGGCTGAAGTTCTCTTATTAGCTACTAGGGCGCGCCAGTGTACAAGACTGCCGAGTTACAATTGTCCCTTGTATCAATGCAGAAAGTGTAATGAAGCATGTTGAGACTTGGTCACATGAATATAGCAAACCTTGCAAATCACACGTAGCAACGGTCAGTCGCCTGAGAGCACTGACATTTGCACGTGCTGGACTTTGATCGACCACTTAACAAAAACAATTAATTAATAGTCGAGCTCATCAAGCTATTAAGCTCTGCATAAAACACTGACGTTTGCTATTTGTACACGAGTTGGACTTTGAACGAACAATTAACACAAGCTATTAACTAATAGCCGAGCTCAGCAAGCTATTAAGTTATATACACATTTTAACACGTACTCAGTAAGTTGTCTCGATAGCCGAATGGTTAGCGTGTCTGCTTATGGAACAGAAGGTCCAGTCTTGCTATGGTTCGAATCCACTCGTCGCCAAAGTTTTTTTACAAAGTGTCTTCACTTGAAGGCAATAGTTCCTTCATTAGCTACTAGAGCGCGCTAGTATAGCGGGAAAATTTGAATATTCAAAATGGCGGCAGAGGTTCTCTCAATAGCTACTAGAGCGCACTGCTGTATACAAAATGGCGGCCACGAAAACAATATGGCGGCTGTCACGTGGGGGCTCTTACGTAAGTGGTCACGTGGGCCCCTCCCCTCCCCTCCTCTTAGGTTACTGACCTACCTCAAGAGGGGAAGTGGCACGTGCCGTGACACGTGCCTGTGGCACGTGCCCTGAGGTCAATAACCTCGGCGGCCATCTTTGACTCCATAGTGCCGTACTACCTACTCCCGTCTTTGTTCGACTTCGAGATAATCGAATCGTTATAGAAATCGTTTTCCGTAGAATCGAGTTCAGTAGTCTCTGGTTTCTCGATTACTACCGACGATTCGACTAGTCTCGTTCGCGTCTTCCACTGAATTCTCGTCCGATCCGAGAAATATATCGCCGACGAGCTTCTTTTGTTTTTTAGAAATCGTCTACTAGTTTTCATTTTTTAGTTCCGTCATAGATGTCGTCTTTGTGTGAGCGATATCGTTGCACTCACTCACGTCTACCAACCTAATAAAACAATAAAACCAGGTGAACAAATTCGGGCAGGTTACTATGAACATAGATTTATTTCGCTCCCTCTTCAGCCAGAATAAAAACTTGGTTGTTGCCTTTCCTTCATAAAATGTAATTGACCGCTCGTGTATTTTCATTGAAAACACGTAAAGGCTTTTAAAAGCGTTCTTGAGAATTCCATTTAAAAGTAAATTTATTTCGTTCACGTCACTTCTTGACAGTTTTATTAGAATGTGTAGCAGCTCATTCGCTACTTCGGTAACTCCGTCACTCATGTGAAACTGCGAACAGCACTGTAATTATCAGGCCGTAATGAATGTATGTAAATTATTATTGGACGCGTGCATGTATGAATCTGTAATCACTGTTTACTTTAACATGTGCCATATTTGTTTATGATGGTAATCATCGTTTCGTCGTACTGATATTGATGATGTGCTTGTATTCATTCGCACATGCGTAAGTATATGAACGTGCGTGTGTGCGTGATCGATGGCGTGAGTGAAATAACCGATTAATTTGTTCATCGAATAGAAATAAATGTACTTTGGCTCGAGATCAAATGTTGAAGGTTAGGAATCTGCCTGCAGACATGACTGGATTTGAAATGGCTTGATTAAACTTCTCTTTACGAAATAGTAATAATAATAGTTGTGGAATGTAACTTGGAAAACGGTTTTAATTATTATCGAGACAAAAATTGTGTTTTCGTGAAAAGAATTCGCGATTTCCACACTAAATCCATTATACATTTTAATCACAAGAAATTATTTCACATTAAACGAATAATTAAAAAGTGATTAGATAAATAATGAAAGTGTGAAAACATTGAAGTATAAGAAATTACGAACGTCAACACCATCTGTGAATTTAATTAATTGAATCACCAATCCACAACAAATACGTCCTAGAAAAAAAAAGTTATGTTGAATAATGATTACTATATAGGCCTACACAGCGAAAATCATAAAATTTCATAACCACATACAACCCCATTTCTATCGGTTGAATTTGTTTTAAACATGTCAAAAAATAAACCGAAATATATCGTCTTATAGAGATAATAATATCAGTGCTCTTTCCGATTAATGTTTCCGTTCCAATAAGACATATTTTGGTTTAATTTTACCACGCAGAAATCGGGAATTCCAAATGGCATAGGCGTCATCCATCCTAAACATTTCATCTACACCAGACAACCGTGATAACCACCTTCAATCCCCATCCAAGGTTAAATTTCTTAATTTCAAATTTCCCCCCTTTAATCATTCCTAATCGCCGAACGTTGTGAATGAACGCATGACGTCACTAGAACTAAACCCACGTGTATGTATATCCGTTCGAAGAGCTTCTTCATCACACACACTCGCACACACAACAACTCGAAGACGGGTTTCACCTCTATCCGTGTTGTCACGAACCAGCTACGCTCAGCACGCGATCTAGCCAGCAGAAATATGCATTGCCTTAGGCCCAGTGACGTCATTAAATGGGTGTATTTCGAGCGCTTCACTCTACGTAGGTACCGAATAACACGGCTAAATTTAAACGTGTACAAATCAAGGTAAAGGCACGATGAGATTGCGTCGGTTATTTTAGGATGTACTTGAAAATTTGGCAACGTTGTTTTCAAATGGGGGGAGAGGGGGAGGGGTGCCCAGGTTATGATTTATAGTGATGGTGAAATGGGCGCGGCGTCTGGTGGGTAGAGGATGGTATGCGATTCTAATAGTGTTTTTGATTGTTATTGTTAATTAACAATGTCTTCATGAACCGGTAGTCGTACCCATCCGGTAACAACCACATCCTCCTTGCTAGTAGCCTACATTTTATCACAATATTTGATAACATTACAGTATGTACGAGTACGGTTGTATTGACAATTTCTTCTCTACTGTTTGCGACAATGCTTTCGTTAAAAAAAAAAAAAAACTTACAAACTATTGACATATTCTGCTTTTTTTCATTACTCTGCAAATAGGTAGAATAAATTTTGCGATTTTCTTTTAATGACTTTGGAGCTTCTCATAATCGCGGTGACGCTCAAAATCCGTTCATCATCAGGATGCCGTATATATGTTCTTGGAATAGTTTTACAGCGTAGTTTTCCGGGTCCGCTAAGTCGATCTTACTTAGTGGAAGATACGGTGGGGTGAGGTAGTTAGGTGGAAGCAGTGGTGTAAGTGTCGCTGTAGAGGAGTGAGTAAGACTTGAAGACGTGATTGCTGGAAACTGAGAGTGAAGGAACGAGTGGGTAGCGACACACAAACAGGATCCACAAGACATGTGGGCGACACAAGCGAGAGTCATTCATTCATTGGGCATCGCTGGTGAATGGAAGATAGGATAGGAAGCAATATGTGTCAATGATTTTTATCAGTCGCAATCTCAGATACACAACGGTGTGTGATTTATTTAAATTTACCATCAGATTGTATACATGGTCATTCAAATGTAAGCGTGGGTGAAACATACTGCTGCTGTTGTAATGAAATCGATTTTTATTTTGTGTTTAGTATTATTATTTTTTAAATGGTTTTATTTAAATCTAATTTAACCATCAAAAACACTCATAAATAAACACTTACTAATACGTACTTCGCCCTATACATATTTTTGTGTAAATATTATTAATAAAACAACTGCTTTGAAACTACTAATTGTGGTGTGAAGTGTGAATGTAGACCTACTACGAATATTTACTGTTCTGTTATTAATCTAGTAGCATTATCTTCGACCGAGATATCAACAAAAACACAGTTTCTCCACTAAAACAACCCCAACAACATAATAGTTGGTGTTGATGCGTTAGTGGTTCTCCTTTAACTCTTGTATCGGACAATGGCAACGTTTTCCGTCGGTCATGAATAAAACACATCACGTGCTTGAAAACCGCCAAAAATAGATATATCATTTTATACCAGAGTCTTTGAGCCACCATAGAGATTGATCGGAAACACCGTCAACGACAAAACCCCCTCCTCCCGCACACACACAGTAGGATTACAGTGTTGCCGTCGTCGACTTCCAAGAAACACATGGCAACGGTGTTCCAGAAAGACTTATTGTCTACAGACCGGCCGTAGAACATACGTCATGCATATCTAATACGAATCCGACAGATCGATTGACGTCATGGTAATGTGGTCACGCTATAGTATAAGAGTGACGTCACTGTTGTGTAGTCGTGTCCGGGGTAGCGACACGGGAGTGAAACCCAGACATGATATCGTAGACCGCATCTGGGTTCGAGTGCCGTGGAGGAAAAGGAAAAGAGAGATTCTTGACTTCATCCTTTTCCGTGTATATTTACTATCATATCCTTCCTTTCTACCACATGTGAGTGTTACATAAACAGATATTATGCAGACAATGCTTTTATGTATTGAATAATTCATCATACTATGCTGTTAATCTGACAATACTGAATTTATTTATTTTTGTTATTTGTATCATGTATATATGTTATTCAAAAATGAAACGGTTTTACAAAGGAGGACAGTAAATACAACTATACACTAATTAATACTAATTTAAATTAAAGTTTGCTACTCGAACTCATACATACTTCCTTCCGCGCAAAAGATCTTAATGAGCCCTGTATATGGCCACGTACACTCACCTTGTCATTTGTCAACAGTCACTTATTACAAAGAGTGCAATCACTTTTTCATATTATACAACAATGTAATATTAATTCAGAATGTAAATTTGCCAGGTATTCGAACCCAGGACAGGACATATTCCTATTCCCAGGATATTCCTTTACTTTGTCTCTTTAGCTAGCAGATGCATCTCGAGTTCATCATTAATTCAGAAATAAACTGCATTTGCTCATAGTTAATGGCTACCTAGTGTTGCAACCACTGTTTCACATCGGATGTAACGCCAACTAACTAACGCAACGCTTTGTAGTAATAAAATATTCTGCCGCATTCTGTAGCGTAGAGAGAAAAATACTCAACATTTCATATTCCATTCCGCATTTCTCGGAAAGCAATCTAAATGGGAGTTCTTAGAACAAAAGCAAGTGTGTCAGGTATAGGAACAACGTGTAACATTACCTGTGAACAAGGCAAGGTCCAAGGATAGAAAGATGTCTTTGAAGCAAGCAGAGGTTTGCATATAAGTTTTCATTCAGTGGGAGTTTGAAGTATCTAGATTAAACGATGGGGTGTATAACCTACATTGAAGGAAATTATGGAATGACATCGATGGGTAATGGAAAAATTAATTTTGGTCTGTAGGATAAGGTAATATGTAAAGTCTAGCATCTCTTTGTGGTTGTTGTTTATAATTTTATAAACATATTTCAGATATATGTGATGAATGCGGTTTCAGATTATAAAAGTTTGTCAATGTCTTTTGTTACGACTTGGGCAAGTGCGGTTGAACGCGCCATCCACCGAAAATGCGCCTTATTTGTAGCGCGTAGGCAACCCGCGATACACTTTCTCAGCGCCCCGCACGGGAATTACCTCAACTCAACCCTACTACCCCGTGCAACAGTGCACCTTATTTGTAGCGCGTAGGCAACCCGCGATACACTTTCTCAGCGCCCCGCACGGGAATTACCTCAACCCTACTACCCCATGCAACGGTGCGCCTTACTTGTAGCGCGTAGGCAACTCGCACAGTACACGTTCTCAGCGCTCCGCACGGGAATTTCCTCAACCCTCCAACCCCGACAGTGCGCCTTACTTCGAGCGCGTAGGCAACCCGCATGGTACATCTTATTTTTATACGCACAATCGGTCCGTAATGTAGTATAATTGCGATTTTACCGCTCTACATTTTGTTGTATCGACGCTTGGCAATATTGTTTATATATTGGCAAAACGTACCTAAACATTTATAACATTATAAACAGTATTATATTATTTATTACTTTTATTATTATTATTTGTATTATAAACTGTAGGCCTATGTATTCACACGTACAGGTACTAGGTACAATACATTACAATTCCTTGAGGAGGTAATAGACTAGAGATTCTGTGTTCCATTGAAAATCAGTACTTGTTATTGAGTTGGGAGACAAAAGAATACACATTCATTTATTTATGTATTTAGGTATTTATTTATTTATCTATGTACTTATTTATTTAATCAAAGATATAGATACGTACTGATACGTAGTATCTATGGTTGTATTGTGGTGCAGTACCTAGCGATGGGACGCGAGGGTACATACGAAGTGTAATACTAGTTGTCGGAATGGCTGGGCCCTAGCTTCACTTCTCGGAATTCAATCAAAGGACGTATTTACTTAGCCACGCTCGAGAGCTCTTGTGAAATTGTTAACGGGAATGGCGACGCGGCATTGCCCGCGCACACACGCACACGCGCACACACACACACGCACATGCAACACGTGCGAATTGATTCGTAGAATTCGTAAAGGGAAACGAAATAGTTATGGTACTGCAAAAACGAAAACAAAATGAGCTCATGCAGCTTTTTCATGCATAAAAACGCGATAGAAATTAGGTATTGTGTTCTTGTTATAGAAACGGTAGCTATATTTACTATTTTTGAAACGAAACTAAATCGTTAGACTAAAAAAATCGGCCAAGTTTTCATGCATAAAAACATTAAATACATTATTATTGTGTGAAAAATATTACAACGTACTATTTTTGCACTCACTTCTACAATAATAATGCTAAAATGTTGAAGTGTGTACATAGGAGGAAACACTCACGCAATGACCTATATGTATTTTAATCGGTATTACGTGAGAAAACGCAACCTGAACTCATCCATAAAATTACGTCACGTAACACTTGTGTTTTGCTATCGGAAACAAGATACGTAGATAGCTTGATATCACTTTTCGTCACATTACAATTGACGTACGCTGCTATTCAGTTACACAACACGACGTGACAATAAGGCGCCAATATAGGCCTAGACTTTTTTCAATTGAAAATTGGCGACATAAATTGTTGTCCTCATTGATTTCTGCAAGCCGAGCAACGAAATTATAGATAAAATGCATATTAGTCATAGTGTCTACTGCAGAAATCATGGTCGTAGCTTCTAGTGACGATAAGCTTGCTGTCGGAATTCGATGTGACGGTTTGATGATGATAAGAGATTAAGAAGAAATCGACTATTCGGTTAAATTTAACACTGCTAGGAAATGGTTGATAGGGAAGTACGACGTGATAATGCCGAGCTTGGAGTTGTGGTCGCTATTCAGTCTAGGATGGTAACTTGGTCGGTGAGCTTCGACTGTGTTTAGTGTAGTGTTTTATCGGTCTATACTATACTTCTTCTTCTCTGCAAGATGACGATAAGCGCTTCGTCTGATCTTCTTTTTGAACACTTCACGGTAACATTGATTGTATAATTTATCCTGTGGGGTTTGTCTAGGATACATTTAACGCTTTAGTATCAACCCTTTACCGCTTACTTTATACCTCAAGTTTTTCTGGGGTGATGCAAACAAGCTAGTATCATTTTATAGTTTTGTATGTGTAAAAAATACTTTTTTTTCTGCGTATACATATTTGTAAAATAACTAATTTCATGTGCTGGGTATCGTTTTGACTGGGTGTTCACCCTTTCATCCGCCAATCGCATTTAAAATTTATACGTTGCTTTATAACCCAACCATCATAATTACATTCCTAATAATTCAATAACGAAATCTGTGGTTTTCGGGAAAAATTGCCTAGTTTTAGACGTTTAAATAAGTGCACATTACTAATTTAAATACGTTTATTTCGTACACTTTGACTCAAGTAGTCTATTCTCAAATAAGATCTTTTGATATTAGCCAAGCACATAACTGATTAATTATGCACACACTTTCCAACCCAAACAACTGCATGCAAGATTGTAATAACATCCCCTACTTCTTGGTATTATCGAGCTGTACATATTTCTCGCTAATAATAACTCCGAGTAACGGTCCCGCCTGACTGTACACACACAATGCATCTTGATTACACTCTACAGTGTATTAATACACAGATTCCGGGTATTTTCACAACGGCCGGGTAATATGGTAAACATGGCGAGCGGATTGAGGCCACGACGTGGTGCTATCTGGTGGCATCCTTGCGAACTAGATTCTCCCGCGCACGCGCCATGTTGTGTGTATCTTTGTAGGATGTTTTAATTACCTAAAAACCGTGTAAATATGCGCGTAAAACAGGGAAATGTGACGAAATAATAATTATCAAATCTCCGTAGAAGATAACGTTTCTCCAGACATTGATTCCCCGTTAAAATCACTATAGGGTTTACCATTCGATCCAAAACTTGACCAGCTAACTCTGGCTAGAGAATGACAATTTTTGCCAGACTTTATATGTTAAACATCAGAAACACACGAGTGGTGCTCATATTTCAGTACATAGTAGGGATGACCTAAGTGGCGCCAAAAAAGACATGGCATCATGTCATTGACATATTCTTAACTCCAGTAGTAACGATTCGCTTTGGTTTGCAGCTAGAGCTCTGTTTTCACTGTTACTCTCGATGATCGTCCCTCAAGAGCCTACAATACATGTACAGTGCTTGCTCAACTTGTTGCACGTGTGTCTGACAAGTGTCTAACGTCTGTCTCTCCTCTTGTTGCAGTCTGGGCCGACACGTGTGAGTCGAGACGTCCGCAGGAATCCAGGGTTTGGGGATGGAGTCATGTTGACAACTTGCCCCAAATGTTCGCACACGTTCAGCCACCATCAACAACCGTCTCAACAATGCTGCAAACAGCCAATGGCGACCCTTGCCCATCACCAGTACGTGAACCAGCCGTCGTCACGAGACTATGTCAACACGTCACCGCCTCCCAGACAGTATGTCAACCAACGCATGGGTATCTCGCAGCAGTTCCTCACGCCCCCCTCAAGAACGTCGCCCCCCCTCCCCGCGAGGACGTCCCCGCCCCCCCTACAGTGGGCGTCGAATCCCAGCGGCGGCATCTCCGTGTCGCTCCATCTCCCACCGTCGGGCAGCACCACTGTCGCCATCACCACCTCCAGCGACGTCACCACCCCCAACGTGACCTTGACCGCGTACACCAATCAGGACACGAGTCATCGCGTCCTCGCGGGCATGGCCGGGGGAGGGATCGTCAGCCACCCCACGGGCAACGTCATTCTCCAGAACTCTCAGGAGAACTTCTCCAAATGTCCCCCGCAACCTTCTCCGTCTACCCCCCTCTCGTTCGTCCTCCCCTCGCCCCCCTTCGCCGGCCAACCGTGGAGCCAACCGTGGAGCGTCGCCCCTCAGTCGGACACGGATCTCGTGCGCCTCGCCGCGACCTTGAGCGCGCTGAGGACGTCGGGGTGGTACTACGAGGGCCTCTCGTGGCAGGAGAGCGCCGACCTGTTGCGCCCAACACCCCCGGGCACCTTCCTAGTCCGCGACAGTTCCGACGCGCGCTTCCTCTTCTCGCTCAGCGTCCAGACGGACCGCGGACCAATGAGCGTGCGGCTCCATTACGTCTGCGGACAGTTCCGGTTCGACGCCGACTCCAGGCTCGCTCCCAGCATGCCCCTCTTCGACTGCGTCGTCAAGCTAGTAGAGCACTACATTGCGGCGACCAAGAACAGCGGGTTCTCGTACACCTCGGCCAAGAAGAAGGACCAAGTGTGGGTGGACGCGAGCGGACAGATGTACTCTCACATCCTCCTCGCAACTCCCCTGTACAAGAAGACTCAGCTACCCACGTTGCAGCATCTTGCGAGGTTGGTCATCAACGACAGTATAGCCAAGAAGACGACACAGAACGTCACTCAGCTACCCCTACCGGAAACACTCAAAACCTACCTCAAAGAGTATCCCTATTCCCACTGACAAAACCTGAAATAGGCCCCGAGCGGGACTATGTAAAACAGTACATGTTTAGTATGACAATGATAGGACTCCGCTGGAGATAATTATATAATATTGCAAACTGTGATTTTAGTGATGAATATCGGAGAATGGCTCGAGTAAGACTAAGAGAGCAGCTAAGTGGTTTTCAAAAGAGAAAACATTGGAATCGAACTCTTTGGGCGGTGAAACAAGGAATTCCACTTTTTTCATCGGACCAATATTGACTAAGCCATTCGAATTTGTTACCGTATTTATTTGAATTAAATATTATCTTCATAAACAAACCAAAACTAAACCAATATATTTTTATAAATATTACTCATTAGTTTACCTACTGCTGATTGTGAATGAGTGTGTGTGTTCTAATTCTAACTTCGTATTCTGTGAAAGACGAAAGATGCTATTCGAAATAGTTTAACATCTTGTTGTGAATTTAGTTCTGAGAAAAGAGAAACTGTTTGTCGAGAATAATGATGCTTGCATGACTTACTACTGAGGCAGGCGGTCTAGTTAGGAGCTACTGCAGTGATAGGCTACAATGTTGCCAGCTTTTTCTTTGCAAACTTTCATGATTGGCTGCTATTTTAATGCATTACTAATATTGAAACAATGTGACAACTGTTCTTATTTTGAAGAGAAATCTAGTAATTAATGATTTTTTTTCTTTTGAATTGGCCTTGTATTTTTTATATTTTAGCGAAGCAAGACATAATAGATTAATAAGTATTGCTTATTTTGAGTTTAGAATGTAATAGCAAATATTTTTATAACTGAAATGAACTCGTATCAGATTTTTGTTTGTTTAAAAGACTCGAAAGAAACTAGAGAAGAAACTAGAATGGCCAAAGTGGGCTTTGTATCATTAATAAAATGGCCAAGTAACTTTCGAAGAGCCAACATGATAAAAGTTGTCAATTGTGAATAAAAAAAAATAAATGTATTTTTGTTTTCAATTTTTTAATTTCAAAGGATGTAGTTAAAACTTGTATGCAGTTTCAGACCAAAGTACATTCAGATGTTAGTTTAGATCTAGATCGAATTATGCCTTACAATGGCCTAGCGAAATCAATTTGTATAAAACTTCCAGCAAACGATACAACTAAACTATCTAGTGTTACTTCAGTTTCGAGTAAACGTTTCGATTAAGAGACTTATCAAGAAAATTGTCTCATCATTAATTAGCAGAAATATTCTAGCTTGTGATAATAACAACATTTCTTAGATGTATGTCCTATTTCATTATTATTTTTATATTCAATCACATTGTTTTTCTTAGACCTGCAGCACTTTGCTTTCATGTTGCTGCTTTCATTCTCTGTAGATTTAGTTCAACATTCTGGATGTTTGCTCGTTATATTATTACATACTAGGTTTATGAACCAAATCAATTGACAGTCGATCACTAAACCAAGGTTAGTAATGACGAACGAATGTATTTAGCAAGCGCATACGTGCGTCATGATGTATTGAAGTAAACAAATCACCATATCAGCTCTATTGTAAAGCTAGATCTAGACTCATTATAATAATATCAATCAATACCTTTGAAAATGTATTGAATTCAATTCATTTTTTCATTCAATCGACTCATCATTCAACAATAGGGCATACATACTGTAAGGTCACATGTTATTATCTTGTTTATGTGAAGTGTTATTGTCATATGAGCCAAGTTGGCACAGTTACAAAATGATCGGCAAAGTAGCAATGCGACGGTAAAAGTGAGAATGTATTTCCAGTATGATCTTGTTATGAATGTAATACATGTACGTACACTAAAGAATCTTTTGTTAAGATTACTGTTCAAGACTTGATGAGTTGTTGTTGTTGTTGCTGTTGTTGTTGTTGTTGTCATTTCGAGTCTCATGTTCCTATTTAAGTGTGTTAAGTGTGCGTAACACGATAAGTGTGAGTGTAATGTTGATGTTGTTGATGTGTTTGAAGGCAGCACATTGTTTATCGATATCATGAATGTATGTATACAACGTGATACGTGTATAAAACGTTGATATTAAATGTAAATTCTAACTATATTGTAAAATGTAAATAATTATAATAATAATGTCATTCTGAAATTCTAAAAATACGTTTTTTGTATTTGAAAGAATCTTATATAAATTATTAAAATATTTATTAAACAATTAATAAACTGTGTATTTATTTGAAAGACGAATGGTTGGGTTCATCTCTCGAAGATGTACAAATAAATAGAACAAAAATCAAATCATCAAAAAATCAAACCAACAAAAATCAAATGTTCGTTATGGACACGTTTTGTTCTATTTGTTTTACATGTTCGAGTTGGTGCCTCAACCATATCACGGTCTACTTAAAAAGTCCAAATCATACCTCCTACATCCCTACAACGCAATCTATAGTGCGTACACGCAACTGCCACGCACATAGCTTTACTTATAGTCTTCGCATCTACAACTTCACTTTATATGTTTTATACTAGTAGTAATGATTATTTTACCACAAACGTAACATGTTAATTCAAGTCCCTATAAATATGTAGAGGAAGTCTGTACATAATTAATATATTTTCATAAACAAAAGCTTCATGTACAATTAAATTTAGAATATACGTTACAAATTCAAACATATAATAATCTCCTAGAAAACATAGGGATTAAGTTTTACAAAAACATTTAAAATTTAAAATGAAGATAAAAATCTGAACTGTAAGATAAAAAAATCGATAAAGTAAAAGTAACAATGAAAAAGGGAACAGGCGTTCCGATCATAAAATGTATGAAACCAAATTTCACTACTACCAACACAACATACAGCGAGAGCTGAGAAGTGCGCATTCTCCATTATTAATAAAATAACATTTCAAAAACCTTCACGAAATCATAAGTCCTTGTGTAAGAGTAAGATGTAAGCATGTGTTTCGCTCTTCACGCCGCTTAGCACTGGCGAATGATGAGCGACAAGAATACATTCAGCTGTCAACAAGTCGACTGTCGCTAATGAAGGAAGGTGAAGAGTGAATACAGATAACTCTAGTGTTGACAATGTTGACATGTCTACAGGAATATCAGCGGCGAAAACTTTCATTGTAACATTACAAAATAATAATAATATCATGACGACAGCTAAATATCAGTCGAAGAACGCTCATTTGATCTAGAAACTAAGGCAAGCTTGAATGAAAACCAAAAATTAAAACAAACCTACTGTAGGTTTGATCCCAAATGTGGAGACACAAAAGTAGGAAAATTTTTGAAAAATAATAGCTCCTATGAAAAGTGTGGAAAAAACATTTTCCTCAATATTTATTTAAAAAAAAAAATGCGACAAATTCGTAAGCGTTCTTGAGATATGAGTATGAAAACACTGTAATTGAACGATAACAAACAATCTCACACAATCACCAACTAACGAACTAATCAGGGGATCCCCATTCTTCTACCTCTTACTTCTACCCAAAGATAGTAAGGTCGTGCCTGATGATGACAGCAGAGCAGCTGTCGAAATATTGCGTGACGTGATGTTGGACAACATCAAGAATATTTTAACTGTGTAAGTCCTACAGTGTTTTTTATTAAGATATACCCTGTCGGGTGCTTCTACCTTATCATATAGTGAGTAGGTTTACTGTTTACGGTTTACGTGCTTTGGTGCAATGAATCCCGAGAGCTATACCGGCGGAAGCGTGTGCTTCTGGTAGGGCCACCCTAGCCGGCCGGATAGGTCGAGGTGCAGAAGTCTGACGAAGGAAGTCCACGTCCTCCCCTTTCCCTTTTACACCCCTTTTCGTCCTATCATCCAATCACCCCTCGACGTCATATAACCTAACCTAGATGTCGACCAAACGAATTAAGCTGAAGACGAGGTATATAGTGCATTCCATTTAGGGATTGCAGTATACGTAGTTGTATTTCTCTGCCACTGTCTACCCCCACCCACCCTTGTGGTGAGTGCAAAATACTATTAAAGCACATCTTGACAGGTATATTTCATATACTAACTTTTGCACTCGCCACAAGAGGTGGGTAGGGTAGACAGTGGCAAGAGAAATGCAACTACCTACTGCAATCTCTACGTGGAATACAGTGTAGATGTAGAAGACATATAACATCTTTACTACTTAGTACTTACTAGTTACTACCCTTTACTTATGTGGCCAGTCTTACAATCTCCTAATAAGAAAGTCATTTGGAGCAATTAAGCTATTTGGACCTTTCTTTAATTGGTCGTTGCCGTGGAGAAAACTAACTATTCGACGAATAAATAGTTATTGGGACATTGTAAGACTGGACCTAAGTATATTGTTACTGTTGTTATATTGTTATGTATTTATTTATACTTGTGGACGGCAGCAGATGTTTCTATTGTTCTAGGTTGCGTCATTAACCTTCATCGAGTTTAGCCCATCAACCAAGGAATCCTCGAGAGAGACCAGCCAGCTATGCCACCCTTCAATAGAACCAACAACGAAGCTGAGCAACACGTGTTTCTACTTTGAAACATGCAAGAACGAGATTAGCGCGCAGCTAAACCCAGTCACAATGACAAAAATAACATTATACTTAATCTGGCTGAAGCAATAATTTAATTCAACTTATAGACCTACGCGGTTTATAGATGTCTTGGCGGTAAAAAAAGTATTTTGTAATGTGTATGTACCCGGAGACGAGGCAGGGCTTAATTTGAGCCGGAACGCACCGGAACTGTCCTTACATGAAACCGGAACGTTGGATTCCGGTATTACTTCGTATTTTAGTAACAATATTTTACTTGCATTTTAGAGAGACTCTATTTTTGGAGACGATCATAAACTGTTTTACTTTTATGTATAAATATTATGTAAACAAAACTGAAAATTTTCATAATTATTGCATCCCCAAAATAATTGTACCACATATACAATATACATATCTGTATACACCTTGTTTCAACACTGTCAGGTAAGGTGGTGTTGCAACCAAATACTTGGGCATAAGAATTAGTCTGCCAATCTTCGTGCATCAAATCAAATCAAATGATCAAACAAATTTCAAAATATTGAACATAAAATTCAATTTTATTTCAATACGGTTTTCAACACTGTATACAATTGTAGCGATATTATTTGTAAATCAAAAGTTAATTCAATTCGTGTATTATCGATCTATTCTAGTGGTAGGTATGTGCGTTCACAGCCTTACACACCTCGCAATATTCACAAGAGCCACTCCCACTCACCGAAACACAATCTCGCAGCCTGCGAGATTGCGTCTCGCAATCATTGGCCATAATCTCAATTACTATGATTTGACGTAAATGCGCTGTTTATCGATTTCATGCTTCTGGGATCTAATGACGCCATCGCCGCATCAAATTATTACAACAACAATCGAGAATAGAATTGCGTGGACACGAAACAAATAACAGGACATCATAATACTTGTAGGTAATATTCCGCGAAGGTGATTTGCGTTGGTTCGTTATTTCAACAGCGCCTTCAATCATAGTTCGCTGTTTGGTCGCCCTTCCCACTCTCGGAGAAACTGAGACATGCAACGAATTAGAAACTCGCCGGGTGTGTACAAAAGTTATAAACAAACTAAAAAAAAAAAAAAAAAACAATAACGGTATTTTATTGGTATATCTTGAATACATATTATTGAAAGAGTGATTCAGAAGCGGAATTTGGTTTTGTAGGGCTATCTGCTAAACAATTTGAATTTGAAAACTTTCAAATATAGTCATTGTTGAGATTGTATTTGTGAGTGTTTTTTTTTTTTTTAATCGATAACAGAAATAACAATCGTAGCCATTATTTCATTTTTTGTTTAAGTTTTTGAATTCATGGTTTATCCGCGAATTGCAAAAAGTGCTGATGATAAGGGGGGCGTCAACAAAGTGTATACCGCTTGAATGGTATCTCAAAACACCGAAATTCAACCGCTAAATTCGCGAAACGCGCCATTTTCCAGTCATAACATCGAAATTTCTATTGATTGTAGTGAAATGATCGCGAAACCGTATTATTTACCTTTCTACCTTTTTCTGTGTTAAAATGTCTTTTTAATTATAAAAAATTATGTTGTTAACAATTTTACTACATACACGCGAACATTATTATCATCTGTATGTTATAAAGGCATAAATATAGACAAACATCACTTCATACATATTACATTACAGTTACTTTTGAATTTTATCAAGTTTCTGGTGTAATTTACTGTTAAAATCAACTAAAACCATAACATCAAAATTGTTAGTACAATAAACAATATTGAAGGAATCATAACACATAACACCATTTAGAACAAGTTTCTGGTGTAATTTACTATCAAAATCACCAAAAACCATAATATCGAAATTGTAAGAACAATACACAATATTGAAGAAATCATAACTGCATGACACCATTTAAAACACACGATTGCTCCATCCACGTAGAATAGCTCAAGGGGAGACCATTGGTTCGTCGGACTATTCCAAGAACCAGCAGCACTTCCAGGAACACAGCTGCCGGTGGAAAGAAAGCAATATCAGTCCCTAATAACCTATAGCTAACAACTCGACTGTCAAGTTAATTGCCGACACGCGAAACGGGATACGAAAGAAGAAGAAGAAAAAGAATAATAAGAAGAAGAAGAGAGGACAAACGAATCTCTCGCGAGCAAAAACAACGCGAAAAAGGAATCAAGGCAATTATTATGTTTTCACGAGATCCAAATGAACGAATCGAATAAATGAATGGTTGACTTGACTTTCTCTATAACGTTTCACGTTTCTCTTCTACTGACGAGAAATTTTCTCCGCTTGTTTTGTCTCCGGTCAAAAGACAATCTGCAACAATTAGCGATCATGATGTAGCGAACCCCCCCCCCCCCCCCCCCCCTGGAAAAGTTACCCCAACGTCTCATGCTTAAGAAATATCAGGAACAGTACCAACTTAATTATCTACTTCTCTAATTTATGTATTTAATGTCTATCCTATTCAGTTATAAAAACTGAATTACAAAGGAAGACAATATTTACGAAGGAGGACACTAAGGTCCGAATGCATATAGTTCACACTCAAGCCCACTTCAACTCAGCCTCTCCTCAGTCTCACCTACAAGCCACCAATCACAGAGCCGTCCACATGGCAATGCCGTTCCGTGATTGGTGGTTGGGTGAAGCTGAGGAGAGGCTGAGTTGAGGAAGGCTTTAGTCTGGACTATGCATACGGACCTAAGTCTAAGCTTCTAGCATCTACTTGAAACCGGTCCATTAGTGATAACATAATGTAGGCCTACGGCTGTATGTTGGATACTTGGAAACCCCTAACCCAGCGGGGGTGTGTTTGTGCACTCTACTTGGCGGAAGACTCCCTTTACCACTGTGAACGCCAGCAATCTGTTGATTTTCGTTGAAATAGCGGGCATGAAAGGGGCTTAGGTCCGTATGAGACTAGTGAGTATGTTGCGTCGTTCCCGCATTTCATCCTTCTCGGGGACTTCAATGCCCGCCACTTGTCGTTTGGGGATACTTCCTCATGCTCCGCCTGTCATTTGCGTGTGTTTTTCCAATTACTTTTTAGTGTGTTCTTACTATTTGACCTATTTTTGTTTGTTTATTAATTAATCGTGTCATTTGCGTGTGTTTTTACGATGCCTATTTAATATTTAGTGTGTTCTGCCAATTTAAACTATTTGTTTGTTTGACCTTTTAGTGTGTTTTAACAACTTTGCACCCTGTTTGCCACTTTCTATTATTAGTTAGTCCTTAGTCAACATAATAAGTTCACTTTTGTACATGGCTACAGAGGGCAATTTGTGCCCTACATTGGCCTTCCCGCTCTCGGGCGGGTAAATATCAATAAATACAATATAGTATTATAGAGGCCGGTGACGTGAAGCAATGACGTGGAAACTCTCCCCCCCCTCCCCCCCCCAAACCCCCTCTGCTGAGAAGTCAACGAACGATGGTGTTATTAATGTTATTAAAGGTCTGGTGGCTGAAGATCAGGGGTCGAACCGCTGAAGGTCAGGGGTCGAATCTTCTTCAAGCTGTTAAAATTTATTTATCTCCATCAATCAGATTTGAATATCTGACATAATGCCTGGTTCGTGCGAGAGTGTCAGCAAAGATTACAAACTGGTGTCAGCTATGTTGCAGGGGGCGGTGGCACACATGTAGCCCCCCCCCCCCCCCCAAAAAAAAAAACAGGGGGTTCTTGGGCTGTGTTGATGAGGTCGAGGATAGTATACGGTTTTATGAAGTTATTATGATGATGTAAAAGTATACTTATACCGGTTCGTACCCGCGCATCAATGTTGGACACACGTGTACGAACGTTCTTTACTGATGTTGGGAAACGTAATCTACGAATTTGAAATTCCAGTTTTGTATTCTGAGAATCGTAAGTCAAGATGATACTGGGCTAAACAGGTTAAACACACTTCCACCGATATCAGCACCCAACAGCCTAATGCTTATCCTTGATGCAACAGTTTGTGTGTACGGTTAGTCCACATAGTAACGAATGGTTTTAGCATTTTACAGCCAAGATTTATTTTATTTCATAAAAACACTTTTAAAATATTACTTTTACAATTTTTCCAAAATAAAATGTTACTTTATATAGCGTTTAAAAGAATTGGGATGGATTTTTTTCGGACATTTTTCCAACGGTTTGATTTTTAAAGATTCACCCAACGTAAGAATATAGATAATTACAATTGTATTGGATTTTTTAAAATCATTTATCAGAATTTACAGTCCCCGGATTTTTTCAAAATTAAGATATTTTTCTATATTTTATACATCATCTTTGGAAAGCGGTGTAATATTACTAGAGTTGAAATCAAAAAAATTATAACATAAGTGTCAAGTCCACCCTTTCGTTGATTCCAAATAGGACCGGAACATATTATTTTCTGTTGTATAAACGGAAGTAAATAAGTAGACAAATATGTTGAATGTTTACATGTATCATGCTAGGTCAGGAGGTGGATGGGTGACCACTCTCCTCTGAAACATTAGTTACTGTTGGTTAGATCAGATTGGAGGGTTCGAAAGCTTGTGTAACAGCTTCGTGCTTCTCATCAACTGCTCGGCAGTCCAGGTTAGTGGAGGAACCTATATGACTGGTCAAAACCGTCCTTTCGGATGGGACGTAAAGCCGATGGTCCCCTTGGTACTTTTCGACAGGAGTAGGCTACGTGCCGGTACCAGGCTTTTCCTCCTCCCTTCCTCATTATCATTCATCAATCATCGCACTTATCAGGCTAAAGATCGCATTGTGCCCTACACTGGCCTTAAATTACAATAAAGTAAGTAAGTAGTGCCTGTAGAACACAATAATTTCTAACTGATAATGAGAACAAACTAATATCCACCAAATCGACAAACATCTTTTATTTATTTCACACCAATCAAAGTCCAAAACCCCACAATCACACGACGTCACTTTGAAACCATGTTTGCATTCGGCTCGGTACACAAACTGCCGCACGTCTCGAGTGTTTTACATCACGTCCACATTGTTTGATGAAGACAAAATGAAAACAGCCGAGATAAGGATTAATTTCAATATTTCCTAGAATTTCTCGTCTCTATCGAAACGTAAATTTCTACGAACGCCGTGATTGTGACCTCCGCTACATTTCTGTTGCCCTGTTTGATGATAAATATTGTTTCATCTTTACGACGCAATCGGCCGTACACATTTACATCCACTTCCTGGTACTGCAGAGTAGTTAAATCTTCTATTCCCGAAGAAGTACATTAACACTCAAGGTAGACGTTTTTTATGTCTCTTCACAGCAGTTAAAATCCCTTCTTCTCTGAGAAGGGGGTTAGTTTTATTACTTTCTGTCTGTGCTGTGTGTAACTTTAATTCCACCAGAATGAGTAGAGAGATGTTTAAAAGAGTTGGTCCTCGCTCGTATCTCCCGAGGTTAAATTAGATTTGTTTGTTTTGGCGACAGAATACGAGGTTTTCAACTGCCATAAATTACTTTCTGCGGAATTAATTCTTTACGTGACCATGGCCGAGAGAGATTAAGGTTGGAATTCATAGTCGGCCCCTACACCTAGGGGCACCCATTGTTGCTATGGATTTGTTTTGTTTATGGGAAATAACATAGAAACAACTGTCACCGTGGTAACAATGGGCGCCCCTAGGTGTAGGGGCCGACTATGAATTCCAACCTAAGTTATTTTGGGAACGGTCGTGGTCAGAAATGTAATTGAAGTGAATCTGGATTGTGGACAATGTTACACACTTGTTGTGTGTCGTGACAACTGCATATCCGCGGATATTCATCCGCAGGACATGGCAGATTTCCCGGGTAAAATATACGCTGCGGTTGCGGGTCGGCCGCGGGTGATCGGAATTTTTCCCATTTTTTTAAATAATCGATATTTACAACTCGCTAGCGATCTAAAAAATAAAAGAACGAATAATGCCATGGCATAAGAATATTATTACAGGACATTTTAACGCAAGTTGGGAATCGATCGAGTTCAATTCTATTTCGACTTCCACCCAATCTAACTCCTGCCGAATAAATGAGGCTATATTATTAAAAATGCCGGTATGATGTACGCGGGAGTGCGAACAACAATTATTGTCGGCTTATAAAATCTGGGTCATCACTTTCAATTATACAAATTATACCCTGCGTGCAACTGAAATAATTGATGCTTGAAATAATGTGCTGGATTTGTGGGCGGACAGTGGCGCAAACAAGGGCTAACAATAAGTAGCTTCCCCCCAGAAACTATATTAAAGTATTTAAAATAAAAAAAAAAAAGTTATTAAAATATAATCAAACATCTTTTCTTTCATGTTCTCCTTTTTTTGTCTTTGCCACTTATTATTTCTACAATAAGTACAATCAGGCTACTATTGACATTGTTATTATAATCTTACCTTTTTATGTTCCTGGTATCACTAGTGCTGTTTATTAGTATTCTGTATGTATTCTACTTTTCATATTATATTTATACGTAATCTAAATGATGTAATATCTTGCTCAAACAACTCTTTATCAACACGTTTCTATGTTGTACTATCATGTACCATATCATGTATGTTATCATGTTTCTTCCAATTTTGTTTTCATTATTTATTAGTACTCAGTTAGTATATAAGTTAGTATATAAGACATAATTCCAATTCTTGATTGTAAATGTAAGTTAAGGAATCTGTAAAGAGTTTTCTAAACTCAAGATTCAACCTGTGTCAATAAAGAAGATTTCTATACAACGTCTAACAATATGCAGTCTAAATGCAAATATATTTTTCTTGCATCTTCACCAAGTTAGTTTTGAAAACTTTGTGCTTCCGGCGACTGAGTCTCCCATACCTAGAGGGGTTCGTTTTTCGCGTACCGCGAAATCGCGAAAAGTGTTGATAAAGAAGGGGGAGATAAACAATGTGTATATCTGTTAATATGCACCTTAAAAACATCAAAATTTCACCGCGAAAATTCGCGAAATCCATCAATTTCCAGTCATAACATCGACATTTAAATAATACGTATTCTCGATTGTTTTTAATTAATTATAAAGTTTTTAAAAAAATGTAAATTTATTATTACAGTCAACGTCATTACAACACAATCGTGGGGACCTAATATTTTTTCATTATAATGATGATTTCGTTAAGAAGGTCAACGATTAATTTTTGCTGAAATTCGGCGTCAAGCAGAGCAAACGAGTACAATTCTGAGGGATTTTACGTGACGGACAAGAAGATTCTTATGTGTTGTGACTCCCGTAAAAACACACTAGACAAACACAGGTAATGGTAATGTTAATACACTTCGTATTAACTAGTACTAGTTTGTACATACAATTCTAATAAATCAAATTACATTAAAATTCCTTTTTAATTTAATCATGTTTCTGGTGAAATTTACTGTAGAAAATCTCCCAAAAAGCATAACACTGCCATAACATCGAAATTATTAAATCTATAAACGAAATTTAAGAAAACATAACACCATTTACAAACACCTCTAACCCCTACCCATACCCCTTTCTAAATATAAACCTAGTAAATACAATCACACGTCGAAGCCGCGCCCAGATAAATCCAGGGTGCGCCACTGTGAGCGATTGCAGATTATTATAGCGCGAAATTAGCTTCGCGAGAATCGTTATCGTTCGTGCGATCTAATCTAATCACAGGTTTCAGCGAAGTTGATTTACTCTCTCAACTCAAATCTTCTCCTGATAACTGGACGAGGTCACGGTTATGTATAATGGCGGCCAGGCATGGCAGGGTGATTGGGGGGCAACGCCCATCGATAGAAGATAGTCACTACTTTGTGCCAGTCAACTTGCCCCAACTTAACTATACTTGGTTCCAGTCTAACTAACACCCTTCAAATCACTAACCTCAAAGCAAACCGATCTATGATATTGTGGAGATCATAATATTGTCAATCATCCCCATTATTCAGCAAAGCTCACACTTTCTTAGTCGGTATCGACCGGTACAAACAGCATGGATACATAACTTAACCATTCACGGGTACCGCTTACCCTGCATAGGGGAACGTTCCCTTTATGTAGATGTGTCGTCATCCCCCCCCCCCCCCCCAATCACCCGTTGTCTGAAATTCTAGAATATACTAACATTTTACAACTCTCCACAAAACAAAGTTTCGTTCTGGTATGGATTCTTACACTGTGACTCTACAAAGCGGAGGACTGCATTTAGGAATGTATGAAAGAACCCCAGGAATCTGTTCATTTTCATTGAAACAGCGTGCATGAAAGAGGCAGCATAGATAAGGATCAAAGGTTCAGTATGAGACTAAAAAAATAAAAAAAAAATAAAAAAAAAGAAAAAGAGACTTTTAGTAACGTTGACATTCTAGTATAATTAATTGATGTAGCACAATGCACGGTATCGCATTAAGCGTCGTCAAATGAGCGTCGATTCTTCGGGCGGGATGGGCACCGAGCCTTGGTACCTACAGCGCTGGCATGCGGTCAAATCTAGCAACTCCTAGCTGAAAGATTTAGACGCGGGTTAAAATGGCGTTAGTATAACATTGTGCTATGTCTTGTTGATTTTAAATGTAATTTAAATTTGTTTAAATAATGGATGCTACTACAAGTGGTAGACGTTCTAGGAAATCGTGTTGGATTGTAGGATGCGCACAGCGCATTTCAAACACTTTGGAGGAAGTGACATTTTACAGTTTTTCTGGCAGGCCCTGGGAGGCGGACAGGCGAGAAAAGTGGATACAGGCAGTCAACAGCCTCTTATGTTCATAGGTCTGTACAAAATAATATTATTCTTGATTGTTTACTTAAGGCATAGGCTAGGCCTATGAAGGTTTACGTATGGCATACATGGATAAAGCCTAGGCCTACCAGTTCAATTCGAACAAATTGTGTGGTTATGTCAGAACGAGCAGTGGGCGTGGGAGCAACCAGCTATGGTCTAGGTGACACTGACAGGTCTCATTTTAAATGATATTTACGTACACCTTTGTCATTTTAAGCTTATGTAGGCCCAACCTGATATGTATGTCTTCATCTCGTGTAAGGGCCTAGGCCTAGCCATCATATCTGATATCAGTTTTCACATGTTTACTACTTCTCTGTCATAGGCCTAGGCCTATAGGGCTAGGCCTATTCATCAGCTGTTAAGCATACGATACGAATGAAGTTAAAAATAAAAAACCATTAGTCCCATTAAAATTAATGTTAGCAACTATGAACATAATTTTCATTATCATTTATAACTTGTTCACTTTTAGGTTTTAAGTTCCTCAATGCAGACTTCATATGGCTGAAGTCTGTCCTAGGCCTAGGCCTACAACCTACGAATTTATTTTGCAAAATGTGCCAGTTTTAGCTTCAGTCAAGTTTAAAACATGCCCTGCTTTAAATAAGGCGTTTCCTTTTGAGAAAGACTGATTGGATTTATAGTCTGCAAAAATTTTT